>JAULBS010084671.1:0-18460 GCA_032355785.1 Symmetromphalus regularis | reverse complement strand
GTCAGAATGACCATATGATTGACGTCCAATAGCCGCTGATAAGATTAAAAATCAATGTGCTCTAGAGGTGTCGTTAAGTAAAACAAACTTTAATTTTTTTTCCAAACTTACTGATGAGTTACCACCATTGCTGGCATCTTTAATTTACAATAGTGAAGCATTGGCTTTACTATGAGTATACTCGTAGTGGCAAAATATGATACACTTACATCTACATATATACTCGTAGTTGGCAGTCAATGTGTTAAAATAATGTTTGAATTCAAAATGGCTAAAGTGGCAGACCTCATAAAAATAAAATATGAAGTTAAGAGGAGGGCCACTTTAGCCATTTTGAATTTTAAAATTAGTTTAAAAGACCAAACAATAACTCTCAGCTAAACATCATTGTCTGAGGAATGACAACAGAAATGTTCAATTTGGTTTTTAATTTTTAAATGTTTCATAAATGTGTCTTGTATTTGTATGGTATATTACAAAAAGATGTTAAATTACTTGACACTATAATATAACTGAATTTCTTTGTGAAATTATTATTTCTGCATATAAATTGCTTTAATTGATAGTAATTTATTGTGTGAAACTGGTTGTATACATTTTTAAATATACATGTAATACATATGAACAAGTATGTGTTTTGGAGAAATATGCAAACACAAATTGTACAAACATGATAATGCCTCTTACAAATATGATTCAAAATGACAATAAATGAAAACCTAAAGAGGATTATATAAATTAATAAAGAGTTAGAAGTTTATCATTCAACCAGTGAAGTAAATTATTCTGTTTGTTAAGTGAACCAGTTATGTAATATTGATTGAGGGTGTTTGGAGGGATTTGAATGACATTAATGTGATTGACTTAAAAGATTAAAAATATCTATATTTAAAATCTGATTGACACCATTATATAGTTTGGTATATTTGTGCTAAGACCACATGGCTAAGTGTTACATTGATACAATAAAGATAAATACTGGTAAAGATTATTATTTATGCATTTTAATTTCAATTTTTTTTGCAGAAAAATGTAAGGGGGAGGGATGGTTATACAGACATCCTCCGTCCAAAACGGTGGGGGTGGATGTGTCCACCTTCCATGCCCCCATTGGGATTTACACGCCCCTGGTTGGGGGATTGTGTATTCATTTCTATTTTAGTGATCTTTTTATTATTTTATACTTAAACGCATAGTCCAATGGACCCTTGTCCTAATTAATTTCCAAACAAAGAATTAATTTTAAAAATAAACATTTGGTTTGTCCATAGAAATACTTCATTCAACTACTTATAGAACCACCATATCTCGCTTATTATCAATATTTAAAAAATAATAATGAATTATGCTCACTGACAAATAAATGGCAAAGAAATAACGTGTGTTTTTTTCAGTTGAAGATGTGTGATGCATATATTTCGAATCATGTGACAAGTATTCCCCCGTTAGCCGTTATTTTATAACTTCTGAATATTTTTGTAGCTGCAAAAACATTTCGTACCAATTTATTTCCCCCCATGAGGAGTTCCGATCTTGAAATTTGAACTTTTTAAATGTGAAAGAAATAGAATGACTCGACATGAAATTCCCTATACCATGGTTCAGTTAAAATGTTGTGCATGATATGAAAACAAAATCTAATTAAACATGTAAGTTGCATTCGTAATCAATATTTAGACCACAAAGAATCTTAAAGTCTGTGGGACTAAGCCTTTAAATTTAACAGAATAATAACTGAAAATTATGCAAAAACTTGCAATCCACATCAAGTAAGAACTTTAATCATGAATGACATGTACTTTACCTCCATACAAATGCCACATAAAAAATGACCTGCTGCTAAAAATAACTCTTTTATAGGTTTCGTTGGATGACCTACATGTATATAGAGAAGTTGGGCTGTTCGTATTACATGAAAATTGTTCTTTGGTATTTGTGCTAATCATATTAATTAAATTAATTAATTAATTTACATTTTTCTGCGTAATCTTAAAACTGTTATATCAATTAATACAATCATTTCAATGTAGTCTTAAACCTGTGACATGAATTAGCAGACGTGTATGTACATGCAGATGTCTGCATAATGTTAAAGGTGCACTATCACAGTTGCAAAAGTAAAGTTTGTTTTATTTAACGATGCCTCTAGAGCACATTGATTTTTAATCTTATCAGTGGCTATCGGACATCAATCATATGGTTAATCTGACATATGTATTTAGAGGAAACCCGCTGCCGCCACATTGCCTACACTTTGCGATAAGCAGCTAGGTGTCTTTTATATGCACCATCCTATAGACAGGACAGCACATACCATGACCTTTGATAAACCAGTTGTGGACCACTGGTTGGAATGTAAAAAAGCCCAAACTGCATATGGGTCCACTGAGAAGGATCGATCCGATTTCTGCAATCATATATTTGTTTTAAAAAACTTCAAATTAATTGATATAATTAATGACACAATATTAAAATATAATAAAGTAATAAAGGACTATTTTTTTAATGACTCCCCAGAACAATGTTTATTTATTAGGAAACAAAAAGTAAAGTTTGTTTTATTTAACGACACCTCCAGCGTACATTTATTTTTATCTTATCATCGGCTATATACATCAATCATATGGTCACTCTGACATATTTATTTAGAGGAAACCTGCTGCTGCCACATAGGCTACTCTTTCTGAGATGCAGCAAGGGGTCTTTTAAACACATCACATACCACAGTCTTTGATTAATTAATTGTAGACTACTGGTTGGAACGGAAATAGCCCAAACTGCAAATGGGTCCACTGAGAAGGATCGATCCAATGACCAACTGGTTTACAGGTGGACATGCTACCGTTTAAGCTATATCCCACTCCTAATTATTAGGTGTTAAGCATATGATGTTTTGTGACTCATTGTTTGTAGAGGAACATAAGGTACTCTTTCCAATTACCGGCAAAGAATCTTTCATATGAACATTTCCACTAACAAAACAGCACATACCACAGCCTTTGATAAACCAATTGTGGACCATTGGTCCATGCAAGTGGTGTACATCTACCCATTAAGCCTTGTGGAGTACTCACTCTAGGTTAAAGTTAGTATCAAGATTAAAAATCCCATGACTCGGATGAGATTTGATCCCACTAGCTACCAGCCATGAGTTCACTTTAGTAAAAAAAATATATGCTCAATATATAATAGTGTGCAACCATGCTAATGGATATTTTTTCCCCATAATGAACAGTCATATATTAGTATATACAGTGGTCTTTATAGAAAGGTAATTGTTACATACAGTAGTCCATTTATAAATGTGCTATATAGCGAGTTATAGAAATCTTGTTGTTATATACAGTGGTCTTTATAGAAAGGTGATTGATTTACAGTGGTCTTTATATAATGGTGATTGTTATATACAATGACCTTTATAGAAAGATCATTTTTTATTAAAATGGACTATAGAAATGTGGTTGCTATACTCAATGTCTTTATAGAAAGTGTTTGCTATACAGTTCTTTATAGAAAAGTGGTTGTTAAATATAGAGGACTTTATATAAAGGTGATTGTTAAATACAGGTTCATAACATCAAATTGAAAAGAAAGATCTACATCAGTGTAAGAATCAATATTTTGATGGCATTCTTTGTCCTGGCTTTTAATGCATACACGTGTACTCAGCCATACATCATGCATATACCATGTACTGTGAGATCTTTGTAAGGATTAGTGATACAGAATACACTTGTATATGCCAATGTTTTCATCACTAAATGCCAGTATTCAAGGAAAGGAATGTTTGTTTAAAATAGCAGTCCTTCATATTTGCAATGACAATCGGCAACACCATCTTACTCCCAATGTTTCAGTAGTATGGAAATTCATTAATACGGACACATTTCAGAAAAATGATGCTGTCCTGATTAATGAGGTCTCTCTGTATACAATATAAGACTATGTAAACGTATGAAAGAAACTCTTTCTTTACATTTCAGCTATTGCCCTTTAAGTTTATCAAAACACAAACTACTTTTCTGCAGGCTACATGCTGATAAACTGTGAATAAGACAATAGTAAAATGAGCTTATGTGGTCCAGTGATAGAACATTGGACTCTCAAGCTAAAGACAATGGTTCAAAACCTGTTGGAGTCTGGCTCACACTTGACTGTATCAAAATAACCAAATGTTTGACAGCCAATGTGCTCTAATGGTGTCATTAAAGAAATAAACAAATGGACTATAGTGAAAAAAAAAAAATCTATTAAATATATCACAGATCCTTGTAGTGGCATGCATACACAGCTTCTTATCCCCACCCCCACCTCCACCTTCGCTCTGCTGACATACCCAATATATCTTGCTTAAACTCAAACAAATGATTTCCTTCAAGTGGAGTCACACAAGAGTCACCTCAAACAAGCATCCATAGTGCTAGAGTCACACACACTCAGCTCAAACAAACGTGTACTGTCTTGGTGACTTTTTGTTCAGCTTTAATTACTTTCTCATATGATAGAACATGCTTCTTTCAATCTACAGAGCTTTGTTGCCATAAACAACAATACAATGGGTACAATATTGCAGGCGACACTCATACACAAATCTTTTATTACGCTCAGTCGGGTAGTAATAAGTAACCCTATTTCACAGAACTCATGAAGCCCCGAGTACGAGAATACTAAGAAGTTGTGCAATGCATAAATTGATTCTGTAATTTGTACAGGGTGCCCCCTCCCCAAAAATGTTTACTTTTCATTTTTTAATTACTTTTAATGTATTTCACTGAACTCTTTTTATATTTTCCGGTTGTGTTCTGCACCTGAGGGAGTTTCTTTCCTGAAAGTTTCATCATTGTAGCTTAACCATCACACTCTCAGTCGAGCAACGAACAATAATTGTGAAATGATACCTAGTGATTAAATCATATGTTCAGACTCGAAGAGAATACAACTTTTAGTCACACTTTTTGTTCACTGCTTGACTGAGTGTATTATGTTTAAGCTAGGATGACGAAACTTTCAGGAAAGAAACTCTCACATTTACAGAATATAACCTGAAAATATAAATGAGTTCAGTGAAATACATCAAAAGTAATATAAAAATAAAAAGTTTACTTTTTGGAGGAACACCTTGTATTTTGTTCATATTTCATTCTTATAGGATATCAGTTTTGTCCTTGTTATTGGCCATCAGTTGTAAAAAAATATATAATTACATAAAAACAAAAATAAAATACATAAACTGTATCTATGAACATTGTCCGTATATAAGTTTTCTTTTCTAAAAATATTTTGTTTCTTTCTCTCTAGCTCCTATCTGTCTTTCTCTTTTTTCCTCTCTCTCACTCTTTTTTCTTTCTTTCTATTCCTAAAGTAATTCAATGCTAATATAATTAGGTACATGTATATTTATTGTTTGTTTATAATCTATTGTATATTAGTTTAAGTGTCAGATTTTGTTGTTAGGTAATGATTCCGAGTCCCATCCCTGACATTACCAAAATGCTTCTGGGACAAAAAAGAATATAAAAAAAAAAAAAAAAAAAAAAAACCTTATCCTGCAGAATGGATGGCAGTCTTCAAATACACTAAGGATAAAAATTTAATAAACCTTATTTACACATTGAAAATTATGTACATATTTGGCATCTTTTATAGAAAAAGTACTGTATCAGTTGTCATGGAAATAAATGTACATTATTGTTGAATATCAGGTGAAAATAATTCACCTATAAAGCTTCAAAGCAAAAAAAATATAAAAATAGTTTTCCTGATATACAAACAACATTTGCAAATACTACACAGAAATGAAAATATTGTGGTTGCACTATTCTATGATGAAGAAAAATTATAATATTCAAAGTTTTTTATGTTTTGAGCACTGTTTAAATTACACAGTTTTAAATCTGATTTCTTTTCAAAAACCTGTCAATGTTATCTGATCATACAAAGTGATGAATGAGTTTATGGGGTGTAGGGGTGCAGGGCCCACATTTCCATTTGAAAGTGGGGGGCCACAGAAAGGTAGATGACAGAAGGGCAGCAGTGTTCCTGCAGAAACCCCCTCATACTTCAAAACCTCTCTGGATTTCGGCCCACTTTATTTTGTTACCAAGCCTGAAAATATTTTTCTTCTTAGTTGTTCTCTTAAAAGTGGAGGGGTCATGACCCTCTTGTTCCTCCTACTCCATGGTGCCTTACCTTATCATTAAAATGATCCATATTTTAAAGTGCTAATTTAATGACTAGAGAATTTTTAACATCTGTTAACAAACCCTAAAAGTTAACTGTTTAACATGATTACTGATTTAAAGATTAGATCAAAGACATCTATTTTGTCAGAAACTGATACAAAGCCTCTTTATGTATTATTAAAATAAATTGTCTACTCTCTCGATAAAAACAATATTTTGGGATTTAACATCATTAGAACACATTGATTTATCAATCATCACTTTTTGAATGTCAAATATTCTTTAGAGGACACCTGCAACCTTTTTTCATTTGGCAGAAAGGTATCTTTTATATTCACTTCCCCACAAACAGGACTGCATATACCATGGGCTGATATACCAGTTATGTGACATTGGTTGGGATGGGGAAATCAGTCCACAGAGGGGTTTCGATCCTACAACCTCAGATGAATGTTCTACCAACTGTGACTGATCCTGCCCCCTCTCCTCATAAAAAGTTTTTAAAAAACCCACAGAAGATATTTTTAAAATGGATAATTTTTCTAAAATTTTCTGACAAAACAGCAAACTTTTATGATCGCTATGGCATTGAAGTATACACACACAACATTCGACATCAAACATAAGGTCCCATAAAGAAATTAGTTTATCATCCCCACCCACATCACTTTTTTGGCCTGCATAAAAAAAAAAAAAAAAATTAATTATTTTAAATTACATATGAAAAGACACAACTTCAATCAAAAATACGTTCTTTAATATTTCAAAATAAAATGATACATAAAACAATACTTTATCAGAGACTAAGCTTCCATTGGTATGTAATCCATGATTAAAATGCATGCAAAGTACCTGTTTGCAGATATTTCCTTTGAAGGAAAAAAGAAAAGAAAAAAGTCCCCTCCCTCATCCTTTTTTCAAAATAAAATGATAAACTAATTATTTTTATGGGATTAAAATAAAATATCACAATTTCTTTGTAAAGAATAACAAAAACTGAATACATTATCACTTAAATTAGCAGACCCAATTACATTCAATCAGTGGCTGAAATTGTACACGTTATACCTTCCTAGTAAAAAAGCGGTATGTGTTTATATCTCTTGCGGCAGATTGCCATTATGTGTTCATACCCTTTCCCCCCCTTCTTATTACTTTATTTTGAGCATCAGGAGGTACTATACCTCCATTTCTATGTGATGTGGAACACTGCATGGAGTGTCAAAGGTTGAGAGAACTAGCAACAATAGATACAGAATAGGAACATACATGATTCTAAAATGTAGACATTTTGAGTCAACGCTACCATTGGTTTATTTCATGTCAAAATCTTTAGTAATGTCACATTTTTAGCCATCCTTTCAAGCTATTTATATACAGTATATTTATAAAATGGAGGATAGTACTATCCAAAATTTTTATTATTCATTACAAAATTTGGGTGAAATAATTGATAAAAACCCAAATAGGGAACATTTAAAATGGACATTTCTGAATTTTGTATGACAAAAAAACAAAAAAACAACAAACAAGAAATAAAAACCATCTCAAAGGAAAACCAGTCCCAATGTGAATAATAGGTAATTCTTTAAAAAGAAAAATTATTAAAACAGAGATAGGTAAAATTTGTTCTGTACATGATTTACCCATATCTTAATTTAATTAAGAATATTCAAAATTCAGTATTAAATATAAAAAAACATTCAGCAACAAAGCATAGGTTGGCCATTAAAATCAGTCATTTGAAAATAAAATTAGCAAAAGAATATTAGATGAAAATTAAATAATATAAACAAAATTCTTTTTAACCCATTAAAAAGAAATAACAGTAAACATCAAGATCATACCGCAATTGATCAACAAAGTGAAAGTCAATCGATATTAAAATAATGCATACCACTGCAAAAGTCTCCACCTGTGCGCGGAATAATAAGTTATATATTTCACACCTGACACATATCATACATAATTACAACTCATAAATAAAACAATCTAAAAACTAACTGGTCCTCTTCAGTAACACTGAAGATGGTCATTATCCTCTTCATCACAATTCGAATGTATCTGTTTTCGATTCATTCGGGTATAAAGTATTCACCGTAGGAACCTGTAAAGTATTTTTGGATATATTTTTTCTTCCTATTGGTGAGAAAGTTGGAGTTGTCTGACTACTTCTACCACTACTATGGCTCAGTGCACTACTGGGACGAGATGAGCTGAAGAAGGTCGTGAGCGCGGTACTGAGTCTGCGACCCAGGCTCATAATACTATTAGTTCTTGACCGCGACTCATTCGAGATACTACGAGATAGGTTTTGCTGCATGGCAAGAGATGTGATGTTTTTCAGCATACGCTGAGTCTTAAAACTCTTCCATGCTCTCTGTAGCGTTCTCGCCGCTACGTCCTCTTTCTTCCTCTGCATTGTACTTGATTTAACAGTCATGTTCACTCGCGAAGGGAATATCTGTTGAAACTTTTGCTCTATTTGTTGTCTGAGCTCTTTGAATTCACTTGTTTCATCCACATCACCTAATAGAGCTTTCACTAGAGCTATTAAAATATCAATGCAGTGAATTTTATCGCCTTCCACGATTGGAAGATTAAAAGCTACTAGAGCAATTTCGTTGGGTTTTGGAAGGCCTAGTGGTTCATCGAGATCGGCCACAAAGTCTTGCAACTGGTCATATTTTATGAACTGAGTTGCATGTGGGTCATATCGCTCCCATATCAAGTAAAACATATCGAAATCATCTTCTGTGACACCAACTTCCTCCTGCTGGTGCGCCTGGTTGAAGTTTTCAAGAATAACGGCTATGTACATATTAATAACTATTAAAAAGATTATTATTATATAGGATACCATGAATGGAATTGCTAACCATATTATTCCACAATCACCGGCAGTATCTGCCATTTTGGTCCCATTTGGCAGCGTTTTGAAATTAGGATCGCAGTCTGGCGGTTTTATCAACAATGGATCAAGAATGTCATTCCAACCGGCTGACGTTGATAGTCGCAACATTAACATAAAACTGTTAAAAAATGTTTGAAAGTTGACTATGTCGTTCATAACACCACTGATTTTCACATTTCCGAATGAGGACATTCCTATAATGGCGTATATGTAAAGAATAAGAAACAGAAGAGCTCCGATGTTGATAATTGCAGGAAGGGAGATAATTAATGCAAACAGAAGTTTCCGTATTCCTTTAGCAGCTTTTATCAAACGTAGAACTCGACCAATTCTGAAGATTCGAACAACACGCAGTAGAGTCGGAGTCACAACAACTTGTGAAATAAAATCAGCCAAAACAACACCTGGAAAAAAGGTAGAGATTTAGAAAATGTGTTTCTAATTTTCATTATTATTTGTACTTACCAGTTATAACACTACTACTATGTTATAGTAGAGGTTACCTCCCCTTAGGTTACTATAAAGGATATGATATATGGGTAGGTTATCTCCCTTTGGTCACAATTATGGATATACAGATTATACATGACTAGGTTACCTCCCTTTGGTCAGTATACTGGATATATAGGTTATCCATGAGGTTACCTCCCTTTGGCCACTATACTGGATATATAGGTTATAAACTAGTAGATTACCTCCCTTTGTTAACTATACTGAATATACTGAGTGTATCTTCAACATAGTTCCCAAGTGAAAGAACTTGTGAAAATGATGTGTGAATAGCCTCTATACCAATGCATGCTTGTTTATATAAACATATGTACAATGGCGATGAATAACTGCTCCCCATGGATCAACACTTGTGACAGATCTATACTTTGTGTTACATCAAATTGGCACCATTGTTTTTAACAATAACTTTTCTTCAAGGGATTGTAGAACAAAAAGGAAAATGGTTTTAGAAATTCAAAAAAAGGTTAAAATTTTATACAAAATTTTAAGAAGATATAATGAATATTAATTTTTTTATGAGGCAAGAAAAACTATTTTTATGCATTTTTAGCTGGTTATTTGCACTTTTAAGTTATGATTTTTGTTTCCGTAGCAACCATATATAATCCAAAAGTTATGAATTTAAATACTTTTGTGTATCATGTACATGTTGCAAAAGGTTAGAAATGTAGCTCTTTGTCATTTTGGGACTTATTCTTTAACTGAAAGATGCTGATATTTTGAAGTTCCATTTAAAATGAAGTGAAGTATAGTATTCACATTCACTTTCCACCTGGTTCATCAAAGGCCATGGTATGTGCTGTCCTGTCTGTGGGATGGTGCATATAATAGAGCCTTGCTGCTAATCAGAAAGAGTAGCCTATGTGGTGGCAGCAGGTTTCCTCTAAATAAATATGTCAGAATGAACATATGATTGACATCCAATAGCCGATGATAAGATAAAAATCAATTTGCTCTTGAGACATTGTTAAATAAAATATACTTTACTTTACTTTCCACACAACATACTGCATAACTTACCCAGAATTGACAAAATAACAATGATGAAATCAAAAACATTCCAAGCTTGTCTAAAATAATGCCAGCGCAGTCCGACAAGCTTGATGATGGCTTCTAGTGCAAAGATTGTCGTGAAGATGATATTCATTATATCAAGAATCTCCTCAATCATAGCAGATTCATTATAGTGTTCTACCGCCATGACGATCATGTTGAAGAAAATCAGCATAACAACTATAAGTTCAAATTTGGTACTCATTGCAATGTCGAAGAAAAATGCTTGAAATTTCAACTGAAATAAATAAAATTATATATAAATTAATATTTTATTTTATTTTAAAGGCATACATGTAGTTCTACAGAATTTAAGGGGCTTTGTGCTCTAAATATTGATTATGAATGAAACTTACATGCATTTGTTATACTAGATCTCATTTTCATATCACGCAAAAACATTTTAACCAAACCATGGTATAGGAAATTCCATGTCGTTAATCAATTTTTTTTACATTTAATAATTTTCCTCATGTGGCGAAATAAATTGGTATGAAATGTTTTTGCAGCTATAAAAATATTAAGAAGTTTTAAAATAATGAAATATGAAATATATACGTCACAGCTTCAAAGGTTTTTATTTATTTTTTATTTATTTGCCGTGAGCATAATTCATTATTTATTTATTTTTGATAATAAGTGAGATGTGGTGATTATATAAATAGTTGAATGAAGTATTTCTATGTTTATATCTAAAATTAATTCTTTGTTAGGAAATTAATTAGGTCAAGGGTCCGTGGAACTATGCGTTTAATATATTATATTTAATTACTTACAGACAAATGTTATTTTATACATAATGTACACCCAACACTTTCCCACACACCTGGACTGATACACAAGAATAAAACTGACTAAACCCTTGTCTTTTTTTCCTTTTTTTTTGTGGGATGTGTGCTTAGAATATATTACCCAGGGTGGATGGGCAAGGGGGGCATTTGCCACTCCAATAATCTGAGGTGCACTTTTTTTGTGACAACAGGCACCCTAAAATATGTGATTTATTTGTTCCATTTGTCCTGTAACTTATATTATTCATTTACTATGTCCTGTCCAAAACATTAATATTAACATAACGTTAACATCCCCCCTGTACAAAACGTGGGGAGACGGACCATTCCACTGTCTTCCCATACCCCCCTCCTCTGGTTTGATGCCATTATAGTCCCCTTGTGTACCTCAGTATGACTATATTTGTGCTAAGACAACATGGGTAAGTGTTACATTGATACAAAAAAGAGAAATATTAGTAAAGATTATTATTTAGGCATTTTAATTTCAGTTTTTCAAAGCAAAAAGTGGTGGAATAATTACATAGGTGTCCCCTTGTCCAAAACGTGAGGGGACATGTCCCCCCCGGGATTTACACCCATGGTTATTATAGTGCATAGAGTGCAATTTCCTTTAAAACCTCTAATTACAACAATTAATTTAATTAATAATAAATATTAATATTAAATGATGTCAAGGAACTATTTGCATGCGCAACTTATGTTGTTGAGATGTAGAATACTGTCAATTTGAAAAAAATGTCAAACCTTTGGTCTTTTAATGGTTTTCTGAGGTTTCTTTGTTCCTAGTTTCTTCAGGGTATTGTAATAATTTCTTTGACTGGAGGTCAGAAACATATCCAGGTAGCTTCCATCATACTAGAAAAATATACACAGAAATATTTAATAATACAGATCTACAAAACTCAATATAATAGCGTCCATCATACTAGAAAAATATACACAGAAATATTTAATAATACAGATCTACAAAACTCAATATAATAGTCTCTGATCTCTAACAGTCACTTTATATGGGTAATTCAAATTGTATATAAAAGCCCCTCAAAGGGGCAGTCCCAAAGGTGCAAATGATGGTAGCACTCCAAAAAAGTAGTTCTGTTGAAATGCATTTCATTTAAAGAACATACCCTCAGTTACAAGCAGAGGCATAAATCTTCGTAGAGCTAGGGTCTAATTAAACAAATAATTCTTACCCCCATTTCTCTCTTTAAAAAAGAGGCTTGGTCCATTATATGCATAGGCTATAATTATTTGGTATGTAGAAATATGAGTATGTTATATGAATGTTATCAGACTGAAATAGTATAATTTAAAAACTGACTCTTTTCTTGAGAACGTTGAAGTTGTCGATGATGACACCAATGAAGAGGTTGAGAGTGAAGAAAGACCCGAAGATGATGAAGATGATGAAGTAGAAGTAATAATAAAACCCGGCTTCATATGATGGCTGCTGATTAATCTGAAAACACATAAATTAACATAATTATATTATACTCTTAATAAGATCATTAACATAATTTATTATACTCTTAATGTCATTAACATAATTTATTGTACTCTTCATAAGGTCATTAACATAATTTATTATTCTTAATAAGGTCATTAACATAATTTATTATATTCTTAATAAGATAATTAACAAAATTTATTATACTCTTAATAAAATCATTAACATAATTTATTATACTCTTAATAAGTTCATTTCAAGGGTGTGGCTGCATTGGTGATTTTATAACTAAAATCTTTAATAAATGAAAAAGACAAACTATAACATTAACATTATTATAATAATAATATGGAATTTATAGAAACATCTAGAAAGATAACATTATGAATTGTTCTACTTATTTGCTGTGTTATTACAAGGACAAATCTCATAAATTTCATAAAACTATATATTTACCCCTGTTGCATCAATAGCATCTTCCATTATTTCCATCCATCCTTCAAATGTTGCCTGAAAATGTAACATTCAAGGAATACAAACTAATGGCACATTACCAACACTGTAACGTAATGTTTCACTTTCAAACTATGACATTGTGTAAAGGTGGGTCTCTTATTTTCCAACTATAGATTTGCATCCATGTTTTAATCACTTTATTTATTGGACATGGATATGTCATTAAATATAAATCTGTAGAAATAGCTTCGTGCTGAGCCCACATATATGTGGGCTATGTCATAAGACGTGACATCACATAGCATTGTACTCTTTAATTAGCTGTTTGTAATTAATTAGACAGTTTTTCATCAAAAAAAACAACATGAATCTGTTAATGAATTCCCCCAGATTGTGCAGAGTTAACAACACAAATGTAAGTCACGTCAAAATTATGATATTTTTGCAAAAAAAATGCAGCATGAAGAGGGTTAATGTAGTAAATATAACAAATATGTTAACAATGTCAAAATGGTTTTTATACATTGTAGTATGTCATAAAGCAACTTTAAAACAGTAACACTAAATTATGTAGAATATGCACTGCAATAACAAACATACTGACACCTTAAAATGAGATGTTCTGAATTTTGCCAGGTCCTTTATGGTCTATACTATTAAAATAGTCACAAGCTAGAAAGTTCAACACTGAACTTGGGCTTTTCACTCACTGAACTTTGTATTGGAAAAATATAGTAATGGGAATTTTCATGATATCAATGTTCACTGAACTACATGAACATGGACATTGGAAAAATACAATAATGGTGATTTTCGTGATACACAATAATCTAGCTTAGTATAGTTTTATAACTTCAATAAGCTTCATGTTTGCATAATCTTAATGTCAAAATTCAGTGCATGTTCTGTATCTGAGATGTCTTATTTGGACTTGTAGTTGTTGGGAAAATGTAGTAATGGAGTTTTTCATGATACATGATGATCTACCTAAGTATAGTTTTATAACTATTCAATAAGTTTCATGTTTATACATTTTTGCTGGCAAAGTTTAGATCATGTTGTGGCTTGGAGAGTTTGATATTCAGCTGCTATTACTTTATTTTTAAGTAGTAAACGAGTACTTACCACCTGAAAGAGAGCTAAATAGCCACTAGGAACACTATCAAAATTAACATTTGAATTTTTCCACGTATAGTTCTTAGCAAAGCATTCTGTCTTGTTAGAAACCACAGATGGCAATAATTTGTTTCCGTCAGCATCAACACATTTGTAGAACTTGCCGGCAAAGAACTGAACGCCCATGATGCTGAATATGAGCCAGAAGACGAGACAGACGAGCAGCACGTTCACAATAGCTGGGATAGCCATCATCAAGGCATTGACAACAATCTGAAACAGAAACAAATTCATTGGTCAAGGTACAAAATTGATATGGGTTAGTCAGACTTTGCAAGGAGCAGGATGTAGCTCAAATGGTAATGTGTCCACCTATGAATCGTTCATCATTGGATCGATACTTCTCAGTGGACCCAACTGCAGTTTGGGCTATTTTCTGTTCCAACCAGTGGTCCACACCTGGTTCATCAAAGGCCATGGTATATCCTGTCCAGTCTGTGGGCTGGTGGTTGTAAAAGACCCCTTGCTGGTTATCAGAAAGAGTAGCCTATGTGGTGGCAGCAGGTTTCCTCTAAATACATGTCAGAATGATCATATAATTGATGTCCAATAACTGATGATAAGATAAAAATCAATGTGCTCTAGAGGCATAGTTAAATAAAACAAACTTTACTTTAGCCAGACTTTGCAAGTTGACTAAAATTTGAAAAAAATACACAGAGTACCAGGCTATCCTCAATTCTACATTCAAAATGGATGTTTTCCACTTATAAATACTAAAACTGTCTATATATATTCTGGAGTAAAAATCTGTCAAAATTAACTGTGTTGGTAATTTTGTCCGACATTTGCATCAGTATAAAACTGACTCTATGTAGCCAAAATAATTCCCAGTAGCGGATCCAGGGTGAGTCAACCATTTTTTTACCATTTTACCTGTGGAAGGACGTGAAAATTAAAAAATAATTCACCTATCCACATTTGGACCCCCCTTTCAGAAATCCTACATCCACCTGATTCCAGTTTCAAAATATGCTGATTTCATAAATTGCTTGTAAAAGCCCATACTACAACATGAAATATACTGAATACCAAAATAGCAGGGATACCAAAATGGAATTACAGCAAAACGTGTTGAGTATTGGGATCGTTAAATAAGTAAATAAATAAATAAATTGTTTTTAAATACCTTCATTCCCTGCCATCGTGAAATTGCACGCAGAGGTCGGAGAGCTCGAAGGGTCCTCAGAGATCTGAAAGCTGTGATGTTACTGATTCCAAGAGATTCCGCCACCAAACTGGCAATCGAGATCTGAATATAGTACAAACATTTAAACATTAGGAATTTAATATTTATTTAATGACCCCTCAGCACAAAAATAAACATCGGCTATTGGGAGTAAAAAAAATATTAAGAAAAGCAGAAAATTATAATTGTATTTTTTTTTTTTAATGCGTAGGCTAACAACCCAGTTAGTGGGTTGTGATGAACATTGTCAGGTGCAAATTTGTTATTTTGGAAGATTTAACAGTCACAAACTTAACTGTGTCTGACAATCAATTTTTTTTTTTACATTGAGTTAAAATCAACATTTCTAAGTAAAATCATTTAGGTGCATCTTGTGTAATTGTATAAATTGGGCTCAAATAATAGGAAGCACACTCTATAAAACCTAAACTGTATATGTTGTTTAATTTGTTCTATTAAATTATGTGACATGAACATTTTCTTTAATGTTTGGAACAAATTAATTATCGATGTAGAACATTTTGATAGGCAGAACACAAATATTTATTTGAGTGCCTGACTACATACACTAGAATAGCCATGGGGGCATAGGGACAATGCCCGCCCTCCCTTCCCACACACAAAGACATTTTATATTTGCCTGTATTTCTATTCTGTTAGTGTTTTCTGTGCATTTAGCTCCCCCTATATAAAATGCTCCCCCCAATACATAATTTGGCTATGCCAGTGACTACATATAATTTATATAAGTCTCCAGACTTAAAGATTTATTAGTATTTTCAATTGTCCCTGTGATCATGTGTTTGAAAGGTTGATTTAAATCAGTTCAGAAATGCAGGAATGTTTTAAATGATTGAAAAAACAAAGATAGCTAAAAATAAATTATTTCAAAAGCTCTGCAACCATACCAAAGATAAAATTAAAATAGTTTAATTAAGATATTAATAATTCAGTAACACCAAACTTACAATAACAATGACAAAATCGAGTAATGTCCAGAAGCTAGTGAAGTATTTGGTGACGCCATAAGCAAACCATTTGAGAACCATCTCAATGGAAAACAGTACACAGAAGATAATATTCATGTAGTATAGAACTAGCTCCAGGGTCGGCTTCTGATACAAGTATACATCTTCAAAGGCCTGCAAGAAAACCAGAACGATGGGTTAAAAATAGTTAAACAAAAATACTATTAAAATGTCTAGGTTACAAGCCATTGGATTTCAAATTACATGAGAAACACTTTTTTGTTTTCGTGCTTTTGGATCATGGGAACCCATCGGAAACTATTTTTCGGTAATCCAAAATAATGCAGCAGTGATACGAAAATCATGGGAAAGGAAATTTCGGTTCCGTGATTTTGACGATATGGTACCATACAGACACAACCAGTAACAATCATTACCATGAAATCCTATGGCCTGAAGTTATAAATTTATATATAAGTGTTCAAGAAACAATGTTTTTAAAAAGGATATTAACAACAAATAAATAAAGTTTTCAATGTCTGAATCGAATTTATCACCTTGTTTGAAAGATATCTGAATGATAAAAAAGGTTTTTACATATTAGTCTCTTGTAACAGTAGTGGATCCAGAGGTGGGACTCAGGAAGTCCAGACCCCCCCTCCACACACACACACACTTTTCTCGTATATTTTAATTTTATATATATATTTTTCGGGTGAAAGGACGTGAAAATTAACCAGTTTTCTCCAGTCCTGTTGAACCATCACATTTGGACACACCCTTTCAGAAATCCTGCATCCGCGCCTTTTGTAAGATGACTATGAGGAAACTTCTATACAGCACAGGGAAGTCAACATGAAACAGGTTTTAAAAAGTCTGTAGTTGAATATAGTGAGCATAAAATACATGTCAAGCTCATAATTTTTTTTAAATGATCTATAAATGGTCCACAGAAAACTGACATCCTTGACTTTAGAATCAGTGAAAACATGGAAACAATTTCACTTACCAGAGTGGTACTGCTCGCTAAAATAACTAGAAGCACAATTGTTTCAAAAATCTTGTGATCAACAATAAGAAGAAGGAACTTTCGAAACTCATTCCATCGAGAACCACACTTTGTCTCATCAAAAGTCTCCATGCACTTCATTCTGAAAAGAAAGAAGAAAAATCATATGAATAAATCCGTTTTAGAGAAAGAAAGGACTCATCTGTCCATGAATGTTAATATCTTTACAATTAAACATTTCAGCTCATTGTTTAATGATGTATAAATGTACATCACTATGTATTTTGTATAAGTGTACATATCAAATAGTATATTTTTGTTCTATTATAAAGCTACATTAGAATTGTAGAGAAGGCCTCTGGGAAGAATAGTCTTGTATTAATTGTGTCACCTTTTGTAAATAAATTATTATTATTATTATTATCTCACTGTTGAATCAGGGGCTATCGACAGTAATTAAAATTAAGAAAATATTATTATCTCACTATTAAATCAGGGGCTATCGACAGTAATTAAAATTAAGAGAATATTATTATTATTATTATTATCTCACTGTTAAATCAGGGGCTATCGACAGTAATTAAAATTAAGAAAATATTATTATTATTATCTCACTGTTAAATCAGGGGCTATTGACAGTAATTAAAATTAAGAGAATATTATTATTATTATTATCTCACTATTAAATCAGGGGCTATCGACAGTAATTAAAATTAAGAGAATATTATTATTATTATTATCTCACTGTTAAATCAGGGG
>JAULBS010084660.1:0-18460 GCA_032355785.1 Symmetromphalus regularis | reverse complement strand
TGTGTGCGTGCGTGTATGTGTGTATGCGTGCGAACGTGCGTGTGAGGGCGTGCGCGCGTGTGTGTGTGTATATATGTGTGTGTGTGTGTGTGCGCGTGCGTACGTGCGCGCATTACATAACTGACATTTAAAAAAAAATTGAAAATCTGTATGCTTTTATTTTATTTTTTAATTATTATTATTATTTTATTTAATGAGTGTGTTTCAAATAAAGATATTTCTACACACAGTGATACTTGTTCGGTGTTTCATTTTTCGACGGACTGGTTTTATTATTATTTTTGTTTTGTTTCTTTAATCGAATTCAAGATAGTTAAACAATCAATTAAAAAACATAATAATAAAAAAAAAGGTTTAGACTTTTAATAGTAAAAGCATATTTTATTCCAGCACTAAGGGGACATGACTCACAATTCCAAATATTACCTACACTAAGTGCAATGATTTTTGCTTAATTCACTAGGTTTCATTCATTCATTCGTTCGTTCATCCGTTCGTTCATTCATTCATTAATTCTTTCTTTTATTCCATTCGTTTGTTCATTCGTCCATTCATACATTCACTTATCTATCCATCAATCCATTCATTCATTAATTAATTCATTCATTTATCCATCCATCAGTCTATTCATTCAATCATGCATTCTCTCATAACTGAATGAGTCTTAAAACTCCTAACTTCGACAATACCGTTTAAAATTAAATTATGATTAACTTATACAAAATTATATATTTATTAATGGAACTGTCAAATGGGGATTATTCACATTCACGTTTTAGCTTCTCTTAAAAGCATAGTACGCCGGATTTTAAGGAGTGTTGTGGTGTAAATCTTGATTACGAATGAAACTTACATGCATTTGTTATACTAGATCTCGTTTTCATGTTCCATGTCGAGTCGATCATTGTTGTTCACATCTAAAAAGTTCACATTTCAAGATCGGAACTACGAAATAAATTGGTACGAAATGTTTTTGTAGCTACAAAAATATTCCGAAATTTTAAAATAACGGCTAACGGGGGAATACACGTCACGTGACTCGAAATATATATATGTCATAACTTCAACGGGAAAAAAACCCGTTACTTATTTCGATTTATTTGTCCGTGAGCATAATTCATTGTTATTTTTAAAATATTGATAATTGAGATAGCGGTGGTTATGTAAGTAATTGAATGAAATATTTGTATGGGCCAATCAAATGTTTATATTTAAAATTAATTCTTTGTTTGGAAATTAATTAGGTCACGGGTCCGTGGGACTATGCGTTTAATATATAAATGTTTTCCCTACATACCTTTTTTATTGAGGTAGTACAGTGTGTGAACGATGGTCTTGTGTTTAAAGTGATTTTAGTCAACCATCGTTCACACACTGTACTAGATAATATTTTCTGTTATCAGTATTATTACAAATATGCAGATCTGGATTGTGTAACATTAATCAGTTTGTGCTGGAATTAAAGAAAATGTTATGTTCATTCAATTTAGTGTGTGTGTGCATGTGTGTGTACAAAAAAGTTTTGTTGTGTATAGTTTTAATTAATTAATATAGCTCAATTTCTGCTAGTTACTTTTATCTAAAACTATGGATTTCCACTAAATAAGTTAAAAGCATGATCGTCAGACAACATGACTGACAGAATTAACTTTATGATTGATATCTTCCAAATGTCAAATTTGTATCAGACGGTGTCTGTTACTGTCATTTATTTACCTGACTGCATATGTATATATATCTAGTGTTAATTAGTTTCCTCTTCCCAGCTTAAGAAATCAAATTAAGCTGCTTCCACATCCATCATTTATAGATTCCGCTTTGTCTGTATCACATATGTGTGATTCCTGCAAAACATTCCCCTCTACCCCCTCTTTTTCTTATAGATGTGATAGATGTATTGGTAATCATAGATGTTGCCATGCCCAGTTGTTAACAAAATAATGCCAATTTTAAAACTTTGAATGTGCTAAATGCAAGAAACTTACATGTTCACAGTGTTGACTTGGTTTTATTGGTCATTAAAGCTAGTTTTTCGTCTTGATAGATTCAGGTGTTAACTGAAAATGACCGATTTTACATAATATGACAGTAAAGTTTAATAGACATCAAATCAGTTTTCAGAAATAAAACCTTGCAATACCTATGTGATGTACATGTATGTATAATAATGAACAAATTAAATAGGTTTACTATTTGTTTGTATTATTGATTATATATTGTATAGCATATAATATACTGTTACATATAAATTCTAATACTTCTCACTAGATTTATAACACTAAAACAGGATTAATTTCTAATATATTAAATATGATTGTAGTCATAATATGTTGGAATCATTTTCAGTTATAGGAAATTGTTGAAATAAAGGAGTAAAAATATCCCAAAGAATTGAAAATAAACAAAATTTTATAATACAATTTCATGCACATATTTTATTATGCTTTATTTATTAACACAATGTGTTTTTAAATATTAATTAAAAATATATGGATATCTAGCTACCTTATGTAGCAGTCTTAAAACGTTATCTGTGATCATTTTGACAAACATCCACTGAGATTGCTCAAAATGAATTTATAGGACCAAACGTTTTGTATGTTGTGATAAAAAATATGTAATATGTTTCAGAATGAAGATCTTCTATGCTGTTGATTACAGTCCTAAGATTGAAATGGAGAACACACTGAGCTGAAAGTTGACTGATTCACAGGTTGATGGTAAGCAAATCCATCACTCAATACCCAAATATATCCAGTGCAGAAACATACAAGATATACATATAAAAAAGGCTTGTAAAAGGATGTCTCAAACATGATAGCATTCTGCACATAGGTATCACATAAAATTGACACTATGGATATGAGCATAGAGACAGTACAAAGAAAAGGGACATCTAGAAGAAGAAAACGTCGACCACGGCATGGATCTTGTCCTCAAGGAAACCCTAGAGGACAAGGAATGCCTAATGAAGAAAGAATGTTCAGAGGAAGAGGACACTTTTTTCTAGAAATGCCTAGAGGAAGAGGTGCGTTCAGAGGAAGAGGACGAATACCACCAGATGATCTGTTTCCAGTTGATACATTTGCACGTATTTGCATGGAAGTTCAGAATTCTAACAAATTGCTATCAGAGATCAACAAAGTGCAGAGAAATATGAGTCTGTGTGGCATTGGCGAACATCCTTTTCAAAGACCTTTTATTCCAGAGCATCCTTTTGAAAGGCCTTTTGTTGATGAAGAATATTTTGAAAGACCTATTACCAAGAACCGTTTTAGAAGAACAGTTACTACAAACAGTTCTTTGGGGAAATCTGTCACAAAGAAATCTTTGGGAAAGACTGTCACTGCAAACAAACCTTTAGGAAAATCAGTCAATGCAAAGAAGCCTTTGGAAAAACCTGTTATTGAAAAGAAGACTTTGGAAAAACCTGTTGTTGAAAAGAAGACTTTGGAAAAACCTGTTGTTGAAAAGAAGACTTTGGGAAAACCTGTTGTTGAAAAGAAGACTTTGGAAAAACCTGTTGCTAAAAAGAAACCTTTGAAAAAACATGTCACTAAAACAGTTTTTGAACAACCTATAATTGAAAACCTGCCTTTTGAAAGACCTGTTTCTGCAAGCCTGCCTTTTGAAAGACCTGTAATTCTAAGGAGTAATTATAGAGAGTACAGACACCACCCTGAGATCGATCAAAGGACAGTCGGTCCAGGACAGTTCCAGAGACAATACCACCACTTGCAAGATCCAGCTGAAGCTGAAACAATGAAACTGTTTACAGATGATGGATCATGTCCTCAGCAGAAAAAATGGTTAGCTGAACAGTATACCTCACGTAGATGTTGGCCTAATGATAAAAGAGGTTTCAGTCAGTATAATCCACAGGTACCAAGGGATGAAAACTATTTGCCTGGTTGTAGACGACCACTCAGTCCATCACCTCTACTACCTTCAACTGTGTTTGAAAATCAGATGGAAAAAGGTATGGAAGACATACGTCCTACAGGAAACAGAAACACTGTTGAGGAGAAACAAAAACAACCAAACAATGTGAAAATAGCCACTGAATGTACATTGAATGAAAATATTCCAAAGCATACCCATACATCAAAAAACACTGATGAGAAACAAAAACATCCAAACAGTGTGGATATAACCAATAAATCTACTTTGAATAAAAATATTCACAAGCATAGCCCTTCTTCATCAGGTGTTACAGAACCTGCTAGTAGCAAAAGTCAGAAAGACCAGAAAGTTAACAATGGTTCCGCCAAGACAGCAGATCAAAACATTGGTGAATCAAACTGTGATGCTAAAGCGCAGAAAAAGGAAGTAGAATGTGACAACAGTATTACACAGAAACAAGACAAAGATTATGATGCCATTAAAATGCAAAAACAGGAAATAAGTAATCATGTTAATTTGGCAGAATTGAAAACTAGTCATGACTGCAGTATAATCCAAAAGGAAGAGAAATGTGATGCAAGTATTATTCATAAACAGGACACGAAATGTGAAGGCAGTATTATCCAAAAACAAGATATGACTCGTGATGAGAGTATTATTGAAAAACAAGAGAAAAACTGTGATGCCAGTAAAATGCAGAAACTGGAAATAAATCATGATGACCATCCTGAAAATAGTTGTGGTGATAGTATTATCCAGAAAGAAGCCAAAGAATCTGATGTCAATGCAAAGCAAAAATACAACATACAGTGTGATATAAAGATTATACAAAACCAGAATGAAAAAGGCTCAGAAGAGATAGATGATGCCAAAATGGATATCGAAGATATAAAGAAAAACAATTTGGTATCTAAAAATAGTGTAGTAGTTGAAGATGAATGCAAAAGAAGTACAAGTAAGAATGGAAAGAAAGATGGAGAAAAAGATCAAACACAAAACATGAACGAGATTGCAGCAAACTGTAGTAAAGACAGCACTGGGTGTGTTTCTGAAGAACAGATGCTTGGTGAGAACCTTTCATTAACATCCACAGCAAACAGTTGTTCTAATGGTGATCAACCTACAATGGCACTGGATTGTTCTGTACTAACTGTTACAAGAAAAGAAGATATGTGTACAAATACACAAATTAATGTGGAAAATAATTTAAGTATGAATGAAAACCAGCAATCAGCTAATCAAAATGACATCTGTAAAAAAGTCAGCAAGGAAAGTTGTTGCAAGGAAATAGCTAATCTTGAAATTGATCGAGACATAACCAAAGATGGGAAATCCAGATACCATGGGGAAAGAGTCTGTGACAATATTAAAGACCAAAAAGAAAAAACAAATGGTAATGAAAACATCATTTTAAACTGTAATGGAAATGGAACTCGTTTAGGAAGAGATGATACAAAAGCATCATCCAAAACCTGGAATAAGAGTATAACTTCTAATTCTGCTACTTTGACGACTGCTATTTCGTCTGCTTATGTTCCTCATCAGCATGAAAGTCAAAGTAAGCAGTCATACTCTGACAAAGCCAAATCAGAATTAGTAACAGAAACATCAAAAGAACAAGAAGATTCTCCTATATCAAACCCAGATTGTAAGTCATTGTCAAACCAAACTGATTCAACAAAACAATTTAATGAAGAAGATGTTCAGTTTGTTAAAGAAAATAAAGTAATAAAATCAGCTGTTCAGCTTGGATCAAAGAATTCACAGATTCAAACTCAAACAAAGAAGTTCTCTAATAGCAAACCTCACATTAGTCCTTTTCCTGTATACCCATTTAGTAGAAGGAGATCAAAGAATGATGTAACACATGGGTATTTTTCTCCAGTATCTGATGTTTCCTTCTCATCTGAAGGATCAAAGACAGAAGATAAGAAATCTACCTCAAACGTTTATCGTGATTTGTCTCTAGCACATGATAGATCGATGTTGAAGGATGATTTGTCACACAGCTCAAGTTCTTATGATCAATGTCATACCTCTACATCTAGGGGATGGAAATCAAAAGATAAAGCATGTACATCACATTCACATTGTGATTATTCTCCTTCACCCAACAGGTGGAAATCGGATGATTCATTGTATATCTCAAGTATTTGCCATGATAACTCTCCATCTTCTACATCAAATGGAAGGAAATTTTGGGATGATACACTATACAGCTCAAATACTTTTCGTGATCACTCTCCCACATCTAATGGTAGTAGATCGAAGTCAGAAAATGACTCATCTACTTCTATGTCTGATGGATGGAAGTCAAAGTATGATTGTGATGACATGTCTTCGTCGATATCTGATAGATGGAAATCTAGGGATGATTCATCTTATACCTCAAGTTCTTATCATGATCACTTAGCTTCCTTTACATCTGGGGATGACATATATACCTCTCAGTCTTATCGAGATAAGTCTCCTACATACACATCCAGTAGATGCAAGTCTAAGGATGATGCATCATACAACTCAATTTCTGATCAAGATCTTTCACTTAGATGGAAATCAAAGGATAATTCATTTTATACCTCAAGTTCTTATCATGATCACTCACCTACATATGAATCTGGTGCATGGAAGTCGAGGGATAATTTGTCATATAGATCACAGTCTTATCATGATTGGTCATCTACATCTGGAGGATGGAACTCGCAGGATGATATATCGTATACTTCACATGATAGTCTTGATATATCATACTCATCTCATTCTAAAGATGATGATTACAGTAAATATTCTTGGAAGTATTTAAGCAAAGAAAGAAGAGAAAGTTCAAGTAAAAGAAAATATTCTCAACCTTATGAATCATACAGTCATCTTTCTTCAAACAAACATGATTATCATTATCATGGTTATGATCCTTCTAGACAGAAATATGATCAAGCCCATGGTTATCCACCATCCAGGAAAAGATATTGCAAGCCAAGTTACGTTTCCCACAAAGTTGTTGTTACAAAGAGTAATACATCACCTTTCAGAACTAGTCCTTATAGACATTGTACAAGAAAATCAGAAAACAAATATTTGGCATCTCTGCGACATTCAAGAATTGTTTCTCGGATAACTTCCAGCAGCAAGGATGCTCCATTGAATGAATCTGAAAATCTGAAAATAGAGCTTATTAACCTGGCCCAAACCACTGGAAATGTTAAAGACTTAGAAATCATACGCAGAGTGAATCTCGAAAGATCCAGTAAGAAAGATATAAAAAGTGACATTGATCCAAACTCAGAACTGTATGTCACTGTATCAAACATTAGTTTGGAAGATGATAATGAGTCACCTTATGAGTCCATTTCTTCACTGGATACAGAAACAAGTTCATGGACAAAGGAAGTCCATTTTGTTGACCATGAATCAGAATCATCCAGCAAATCTGAGGATGCTACAGAGTCACATCATGCAAACAATTTGTATGAAGACAACAGGCAGACTGAACAATCTTCTAACATCTCCGGCAAGCAAGTGTCAATCAAGCACAAGGAGTCACCTGGTAAAAAATCTTGTATCAGTCTTGTAAGTGATGTGAATGAGGATGATGCAGAATTGCATTATCCTTTTGAGGATCACAGGGCACTAGACCAATTGTCTGATATGTCTAACCTGCAGTTGCCAGAGAAACACATGGAATCACCTTGTAAAACTTCTACTGTTGATATTATAAGTGGTATGAAAAATCTGCAAGTGGTTAAAGAGATTGAACGAGTTTCTTACTCATGTTCTTCACAGATGGATCCCATATCATTGCACCATTTTGAAGATGCTGACACACTTCAATCACTGGAGAGTTCTTGTAATTCACACAATGTCAAAAAACCTGCTGATGTCTATAATAATCTTGATACAAGTATTGAAAAGATACCAAAAACATGCACGAAAGATGCAGCTGTAAATGATGGCAATGCCATCAAACAGGAAACAGAAACAATCAAAGATCTGATCTCAGATGTTGGCAAAGCAGTTAACTGTATAACAAAGAGCAACTATTTATCAACAAATAGTGCAAAACAATCCCTGGAGGAAATGGTACTTGACAAGAATTTTGAAACTGATGACTTGGAGAGTACCAAATCTGACTTCAGTATAAATACTGAAAGTGATGTCTATCCTTGTAATTTAAAACAAACCATGGAAAATAGTAGATCTACTTCTACCAGTAACCTTGGAGCATCTTATAGCAATGAAGATGCCAAATCACAGTGCCTCACTGCTGTGCAGTCACCTGCTCACATATCAAATTATGGTAAGCCTCTAGTTCTGTTAACCTGCAGGTAAATAGATTTTCTTCAACACTAACTTTCCCTGTCAAGATATCACATGCATTTTTAACCAGATATGTCAGTTGAGCAATAGCATTATGGATTAATTTCCATGAAATACTCATTTGCTATTGTATTTTTTAGTTAGAATGCACACAAAATCACTAAATATTCTCTTTGATATTTAATGAGAACTAATTTAGAGTCTTTATATCCATAGCACCCTGACTGTTGATATTCACAAGCCAGTGGTACATAGCTCAGTTGTAGAGCTGATATGCAGTGGGTCAGGCAATTTTTCCCATATGGTGTTTTTCATTAGACTACGTGCTACAAATACCATATGTTTAAACTATGTTGGGCTATTGTTAAGCAAACAAACCTTTCCCTAGAAGTATTTGCTTAAAACATTACCTGTACACTAATATTATCCTACCTTATTTACTGGCATTATTAATGCAATGTAGTTGCTGTTGTACTAGCACGTGATGATAATCCGTATTTCACTTTTGTCTGTGTATCACTAAGGCTGTTAACTTTCATTTTCATAGAAACTGTATTGAAGATCAGTATTTTGTATCCAATTGCACTGGCCTATATTTTCTTCTTGGCTTATTCAGATTCTTTGAAGAAATTTTCAATTGATGTACATGGTAACCTAACTGTATTTGACTAATATTACACCTACATTATACATTCAGTTCACAAGTTTGTGAGTAGTAATTTAGAGATGTCATATGCAGACGTCATCACAATACCACTGTATCCAGATATTTGATCTGGAAACTACTGGCTGATTATTAAAACAGTATCAAACTCAAACTGACAAAAAGTCTGATAGTAAACCTCATTCTTTTGCTCTGGATGTTTCATTAAATATACTGTAAACTGAATTTGTTCCTTAGGGAACTGGATAATTGTACAAACATTTTTTTTTACATTTACCACTAATAAAAACTATAACAACTGTGTGCATTGGTAGTTTCCCTTTGCTGTTCGTTTTATTTTCTGAGTGTGTTTAAAGAATGTATTTATATATATGTAGTTGCTAACATTTTCAATAAATATTAAGGATTTTACTCTACAAATCATTCATTTATTCTTGGATCTCCTTTATTTAATTATAATTATTTATTTTTGCAACTGTTTGTACAAAATCCCTTTTCTATAATAAAAAACAAACTGCTTCCCTGAAAATGGTATATGTGAGTATATAATATTTTAGTATTTATGCATTTGGGTGGCACAAAAAGGTAAAAGATGAAAAACAAAAATCCCATAACATTAATGCTAAAATGAGTATTGGTGATATGGATAATACTGTTTATGAGTAATTTATGATTGTAGACATTTTACTGTTCATACAGAGCATACAAACACTTACTAACCCCTCACCCACCTAAATGTTTGTGCTTAATATATCAATTTTTTTATTACGGGTAATACTATATTCTTTCTATATATAGCACCCAACCCCCTCCTATATTATTAAATTTTCATGATAAATGACACCTTTAAAATAGTATAACTGCCTTAACTGACTGCCGACTTGCAGTGAATAATGTATAATCCATGACGATATCAGCCGAGTATCTAATTCAACTCATGGAATACGTTATTTTCATATTCCAAATGCCCTTTCAAAACCCGACCTCTCATTAAATGCACATAGTTAATGTGTAAGAGAAAAACGGGCTTCATAAATTCACTCTGTGATGTTTTTTGAAGACTCCATTTATTGCCTGGTGTAACTGTTTACTAAATCCCCTTTGAAAAGATCCTTTTTCTGCCCGTGTATGTATAAAATGTTCCCACTGGGCGGCAGATCATTTTTTGACAAGTATTACAAAACCTTGTCTAGTACTCTAATTAATGCGCCCATTTTGCAATGTTCTCAGGTGCTATAAATAGAAACAATAAGGTATAAATTTGTACACAGGCCATTGCTTCTCTCCCCTTCTACCTCCCTTCTCCCTCCTCCCCCACTCCTCAGTGTATGATTTGTACAAACTGGAAAATGGGAATAATTGTGAGCAACCCTTTTCAACAGATATATATATATATATAAACATTTAATTCACAGTGAACTGTTGTTAACCTGTAAAATGTTGTCACTGTATACATTATACGTGTACATAATTCATTCTAATTTAAATATTTATCACATGAATTATTATAACATACCATTGGGATTTTGCTTATGTTGTTTTATGCAGTAAATGTATAATGATTTTAAATTCATTAATTCTAAAAGTATTGTATTCATAATGCAACTCTTTTATAATATTGCAATTTTAACTTCTTGGTTTTTTTTTTTTTTTATTGAATGCTATAGCTCTTTTTTCCTTTATTATAATTTAGAATACTCTTATTTGCTAGTATTTAACATATGCCATATTACTAAACATTATTAGTGTCATTATATTTGCAGTATTATTAGTCTGGTGGGTAAACTTAACTAGGTATTTTATGTTAATGTATATTTATGATAAAGTATTTGAATAAAATTTAAATATTTTTATTACTGCTTCTTAAGTTGTGATAACATTTTTCACATGACTTTTTGGCATTAATTTTGGTGATTTACATATTTAATGTTATTTGTAGTATCTAATTGCAAACTCACCTCCAGTTATCCTTTCCCCTGTAATCATGATTTACAATATTAATGTTATTTGTAGTGTCTATAATCACAAACTTACTCCAGTCATACTTTACTGTAATCATGATTTACAATATTAGTGTTACTTGCAGTGTATCTAATCGCAAACTCACTCCATTCATACTTTCCCCTGTAATCATGATTTACAATATTACTAATTAGTCTTATTTGCAGTGTATCTGATCGCAAACTCACTCCAGTCATACTTCACTGTAATCATGATTTACAATATTAATATTATTTGCAGTTTTTATAATTACAAACTCACTCTAGTCATACTTTACTGTAATCATTATTTACAATATTAGTTATTTGCAGTATCTTTTAATCACAAACTCATCTCCAGTTATACTTTCCTTTATAATTATGATTTACAATATTAATGTTATTTGCAGTGTCTATAATCACAAATTCACTCCAGTCATACTTCACTGTAATCATGATTTACAATATTAATGTTATTTTTAGTTTTTATAAACACAGACTCAAGTCATACTTCACTGTAATCATGATTTACAATATTAGTATTATTTGCCGTGTCTATGATCACAAACTCACCTCTGGTCATACTTCATTGTAATCATGATTTACAATATTGTTATTTGCAGTGTATCTAATCACAGACTTACCTCACCTGTAATCATGATTTACAATGTTGTGTTATTTGCAAATTGCAAATAGTATCTAATTGCAAACTCACTCTAGTCATACTTTCCCCTGTAATCATGATTTACAATATTAGTGTTATTTGCAGTGTATCTAATCGCAAACTCACTCTAGTCATACTTTCCCCTTTAATCATGATTTACAATATTAGTGTTATTTGCAGCATCTATAATCACGAACTCACCTCCAGTCATACTCTTTCCAGCAGTCACTTACTTGTTCCTACTTTAAAATTACACCTTCCCACAGATCATGCACTCAGTACAAATGTTTATATATATATATATATATGTATTTTACCTCTTACTAGTGTCATATATAATATAACTGCTTTAAACATATTTTTTTACTTCTAAAAGAAAATGGTATAGGATTGGCCAACAGCCTAAGCCTATATTGAAATTGCTGCCAACATTTTACAAACAATACATATTTGCATATGTAGTCAACTTAGCAGAAAATTGAAGTATTTACAACAAAAATTAAAGAGAAAAGATAATCTCCTGTGGGTGTACATGCATTAATGAAACATATTTTACACAAATACTTCAAACTTAATATCGTATCTTTGTATTCATTTTCAAGTAGAGCTTAATGTTGCTCAGTGGTAGAGTACCCAGCTGACATATGAAGTGTCATAGGTTCAAATCCTCTGGGCGACCTATTGAGCATAACTACAATACCTCGTAGCCACTGACTAAACCGTGTTCTATGTTCATCCATTTCATTTCTGGTGTTTTCAAAGTGTGTTGTGATGTTTGCTTGATGCTTGTACACTAACATGCATGTATTTTATCTGTTTTGGTGTTTTGCTTTCATCTAATATCATTTACTATCTTTTACATGTTCATTTGCATAACTCTGTATTTTGTTGGTATTACATGTTTATTTTTTGTTTTCATCATCTGCATTTAATTTTGTTTCATATATCACAATAAATCAGTACCACATCAAAAAACTTTTTTAAAGAAAAAATTTACTTTTTTAAATTAATATTTTATATATCTACAATGACATAACATTATTAATTTTTTTAAACATAATTCAATTTAAAAAATATAATTTTTTATTTACTATAAAAATTATTCAGCTTTGATTGATACTATTCATAATAATGGACTAAAAATTACTTGTTAATATTATAATGTCAATATATCTGATGAACTGTAACGGTATCTTGTCAGTACAATCATCTATAAAAGTATTTTGTTGCATTTTCCTCTAGAAGGTTCATCACATAGGAAAGAGTTGCTTAAGCCTCTAAGCAAGAAATCTGCTCCATTGTCTGTCGAAAGCAAGAGATCAGAACTGTCATCTGATGGTGGTAATTGGAATGTAAAGAAAGCACAGAACATTTTACTCCCTAGCAAAATCAAAGATAATCTTGAAAACCAGCCTGCTATCAATGCTGTTAAAACTGAGAGGTCATCTCGCACATCTGATTGTGTTAATCAGTATGGTGACATAGTACAAAATATTCCACTTCCTTGTGAATCCAAAGGTAGCTTTGAAAAGAAATGTTTTAGAGATGCTATTGAAGCAAAGGGATTGACTCAAGATGTTCATCAATATCCACAAAATATTTCACTCCATAATGAAATCAAAGACCAGAACAATAGTCTTGAAAAGAAATGTTCTTCTGATGCCACAATCAAGTCATACGAGAAGAAAATTCAGGATGGGTTGATGTCTAAGAATAAAGAATCCACTTCCTCATCAACATATGCTGATGAAATGTGCAAAAATATCAAAAGAAAAGATGATGCTTCTAGTGTGGACTTTCATGCAAACAGTCCTTTGATTCCTGCTGATTGCATGGTACCAGTGGAGGATATTCCACTTCCTGACTATGAATGTCCAGTCAGTCAGGTTGCAGGTATAGCTTCTGCAAAAGTCATCACTAATTTAGCACCAGCTACTGAATCAAATCATAGTAAGAGTACTAGGGAGACATCTGAAATCAACTTGCAAGAAAAGTTTGAAGAGTTGGTTATTAAAAGACTATATAGAGATCCTCGGCTCTCTGGCAAGATTTATAAATCCAGCAATGTCAAGCCAGAATGTCAAATTATTCCAGCATACAGTCAAGCAGTGAAGAAAGATGTTGGTCGACCAGCAACAAGTATTTCTCAAAAGACTGAAACGAGAGCCAGTCCTCCTTCAGTCAGAGAGTCTGTCAAACAAAACAAACTGGTTGAAGTTCCTGTAGTCCCAAGTCCAATCAAAACAGATGTTCAAATTATATCAAAATCAAATGAAATCAAAACAATGGATTCCACTAAAAATGAAAGTCCACATAAAATGGCTGTTAGTCCAAATGTACCAGCTACATCCATTATTTCAGTCAATTGTAATTTGGTCGAAAAGACACCCTCTCCAGTAAAATCACCACACAATTTAAATGCAGAACATTTGAGTAAATTTAATGCATCTCCAGTTTCATCTGCTTCTATATCACCTGAATCTTCTAGCAACTTGGTCATCGCACCAGTCCAGAGCCCTAAAGTTCCAGTAGAGAAGGATGCACTGTTGGCATCTGTGCTGTCTGTTGCTAGAGATATTGATGTTCTGATATCAAAATACAGTGAGCAGATCAAAGCTAAAGAAAAGGAAGAGCAGAAGTCTTTGTCTGAAAATAAGAAATCTTTATTGTTACTGCCTCTGCCTGATGTTAAGCCAGAGCAAGAAGCAAAATCAAAAAGTCCTAAATTATCTGAAAGTTTGATAATTGATTCATTGGAGAAAAACATTCCAAGTGTTGCATCCAATTTAGTTTCTCCTCATTCATCTGAATCAAACAGTTCTAGTTTTCTCAAAACTATGTTTCCTCAAACAGCTGAACAATCTAAAGAACTGAAGATTCCCTGTATTATTACAAAGTCTTCAAAAATTTCACCTGTGAAAAGCATCCCTAGTATTATTGCTCCTCACTTACCTAAGTCAAATAAAAATGTTTGTAAATCAAACTTAAAGGAATTGCCACTGGTCTCACGCGGAACAAAGGCCAACTTAACTTCATCCAGATCTTCATGTGATCTGTCTATTTCAGACAAAGGCAGTAACTTACCTATTCCTAAGAACATAAATCCAGAAGGAAATCTTACCAAAAGGGATTATTCACAAGATGTTGATTTAGTGGCAAATCAGAGCACAAAACATGTGCAAGTCATACATAATGCTTGTGACGTTGGTAAAATTGGCCAACATGTTGATGACACATCTTTGGACAGTCGAGACACATCAGTAAAAGATAGATATACAAAAGATGCTGTGCCTCTTCAGAAAGGTTCAGAAAGTTTTTTACATAAAAATGTTCCACCCAACATTGCAGCAACATCACCACATGATAGACCAAAACATGTTTTAGGAATAACTTTCAACAAAGATTGTCATTTAAACCCACATTCTAAAATAATACCTTATTCTACATCTAAAAGTTCTCCATTGGTAGGCATTAATGTCAAATGTGACAATGTCAAAGATGTAGAAAAACAGAATACGGCTTTAGGGTTAGAACGAGATCAAGAACAAAAATTAGGAGTAACTGCAACTAGCCTTTCACGCAAAAGGCGGCTATGTTCTGATTCTAAAATAGGGTTCAGTATACCACATTCCACAATACGCTTATCCAGCAATAAAAAGATAGAAACTGACATTCCTATAAATAGTCTGAAAGAAGAACGTATGTCTAAAATATACTCTTCAGATGTTGGCAATACAAAATCTAAACTTTCACTGTCATTTCATAAAAACAGTTTATTTTCATCTGGATCACAGTTAAACAAGAAAAGTATAGTCTTCAATGAACCACCAATGTCTTCCTTTGAAACAATACTCCATAAGTCTTCTGGGTTAGGGCCTGTACCTGCCTCTGTTAAACCTGTTTCAGTTACCCCAGGACCAGCTTCCGTCAGCTGGCTACAATCTATGTTGGTAAAGAGATCAACTCACATTAAAACAGTACCTAATGCTGCAGAGCATAACAAACACAGCCACACTCCTGAACCCAAAGTGATATCCAGTATTAATTCTAAATCTTCCAAATCCATGAAATCCTACAGCTGTTTGTCAGAAATGAGTCATTCTTGCAAGTCTTATACTTTGTCAAAGCGTCATCATTCTGTTGATAGTGCATGGGACCCCAATACTCCTGAACCATTGATGGATGTAGCTAATAGCATCCACAGGACAGAGAAGCAACATCCATTAACATCACACAGGAAAAGGATAGTAATTAATAAACCTGTTGTTAGTAGTGAGTGTCTGGCTACAGGTCATTCAGGATCTCATCATTCACCATTACAGTCAGAGGCTAGAAATGTTGAAGAACATTTGAATGAAACAAGTCCTGTTTTGCAGTCAGGATCAAAATTTAAATTAAAACATTCGGGGATTAAGACCTCTGATTTAGAGCTTGCATCAAAACATGCTGCAATACTCTCAGGGTCAAAAAGATTTGACATGGAGTTAAAATCTGCAGTTCATTCTGCAGCAAAGAGTTCTCTAGTTGAATTGAAATCAAAACATTCTGCTGCACACTCTTTTCATGATGAGTTGGAGTCGAAACATACTGAAGATTTGTTACCTGAAACTAAACACAGTGAAGACTTCTGGTTGGTTGAAGACGAAAGTCTACCAGCATTGAATGTGACAACGTCTGGCATTGAAACAAATGTCAACAAACACCTGACAACAACCTCAGTTACAGCAACCAGTGGTACAACGTTCAGCAAATATATAACTGAGTTTGATGATAAAGGTATGTTTTTAGGAATTGTTGATAGATTAGTAAAAAAAATCAGTAGCCAAAGAAAAATTGAAGATCATTAATAAATTTATAACAGAGATATTTTTTCCTTGTAACAATGAAATAGCACAAAACAGTATGCTAAGACAAAACATAACTTCAATTTACTATACCTGAAATAGTTCTGTGAAACGTATTTTGAATATTGAACATATTTGTTTTTAATATATAAATACTGGATATAAAAATAAAGCAATAAAATTCAAATTCACTCTGTAATAACACGTAACACCTATACACCCTTCATTTTCACTTTTCAAAATGTTCGGCACGTACTAAGTCACTTGGCACTTCTGGTAAAACTGTTTTGTTTTTTACATAATAAATCTAGAGATTACTACTGTATAGTTTCTATTTATAGCACCCTCCCACCAATAGCGCCCTTAAAATAGTAAAACTGGCTTGTAACTGACTGCCGACTTGCAGTGAGTAACGTACAATCTGTAAGCATATCAGCCGAGTGCCTAATTCAACACATCGAAAAGGCCCTTTCCATATTCTAAATACCCTTTCAATTACCGAACTCTTGTTAAATGCATGTGGTTACCACTTTTACATGTGTGAAAGAGAAAAACTGACTTCATAAATTTGCCCTGTGATGTTTTTGGACAAGATGCCATTTTTTGCCAGGTGTAGTTGATTACTAAATCCCATGTTAAAAGATCCATTTCCTGCTGGTAAATGTTGTCTAGTACTCTAATTAGCGCTCCTATATTGCGTCGTGCCTGGGTGCTATAAATAGAAAAAAACATGTATACATGTTCTCATGTAACAACATTTTTATAAAAGTGTGTTTTCAGTTGTATGTCACAAGCGATAGTGAATGTCATATTATTAATAATACACAAGTTGAAAAAAAAATATCATATTTGAATGAATGTAGTATTCTATTTATCAACATCCAATCATCCAAAGATGTAATTTTTGTCAGGAAATCTGTAAATGTCAACACACTATGCCATTCCCATATCTACCGAGATCAATTAACCTTCTAGGAAAGTTTTATTCCATGTTTGAAACAGCAGAATGTTGCATGTTATTTTATGACATTTGACACGTTATGAACATGTTCCCACCTGTTCGAAACGTTTAGAAACATTCCCTGCACCAGAACAGAGTTTTGAATATGAACCATAATTTTAACAGTTAGTTCTGGTTCAGATTCAACATTCAGACTTGGCAAGGCTCTATGAAGAGCTGATTCAGATTCAGCTTTCAGACTTGGCAGTGCTCTACGAAGAGCTTGTTCAGATTTAACTTTCAGACTTTGAAAATGCTTTTCAAAGAGCTAGCTAAGATTCAGTTTTCACACTGAAAGAGTGGTGATTCACCTTTCAAACATGACAAATTATTTATGATGCTGTGTGTAAATAAATAATAATAAGAACAGGAAATTATGAGTTTTTATAATAAAATCCATTGCTGATTTATTTTTTAATCAGAAAAATTAATAGTTAATTTTATTAGTGAAACAGATTTGATAAAGTCATTGGATGTTGTTCAGGTTTGTTTTGCATTCCGTTATCATTCTAAGCTAGATGACTAAGATATGTGTTTGTATGTCAGTGTATGCTGACATTAAAACATGATTGATGTTATTTTTAATCTGCAGCTTTGTTTAAACGTGTCTTATTAAGTTAGCACATAAAGCAATTTATATTGATTTAAATGTCATCAATGTTGTTTGTATTGTCTGGATAGCATAGTTCCACAGTAATATTACCACAATATTGTCATCATTTGTGTATGCTTGTGTATGATACCAGTTTTCTTTACAGCATAAGTATCCTGTCTATACTTGTGTACATGGAATAATATATGCAGTAGCTGGACTGTCATTAAAACTTTTCTTTGCTAAGAACAATATTCTTGGTGTAAATCATTAATAATGTTCTGAATGGAAATCCTCTTGCAGGGCTTCTAGAATACGGTAGCCCGACGCCCATGGCTAGTGGTTATTGAGGTCGGGCTACCAAATAATCACTTTCCACTAGCCCGTTGGCTAGAGGAATTTAAAAAAAAACAAAAAACAACTCGGAACGACAAAACTGCAATGAAAAGCGCTCGACATACTCGTTTGGATAAATAAAGTCAGACTATTATTAGCACGGA
>JAULBS010084649.1:0-18461 GCA_032355785.1 Symmetromphalus regularis | reverse complement strand
CACGGCCTTTGATAAACCAGTTGTGGAGCACTGGTTGGAATGGAAAATAGCCCAAACTGAGGTCCACTGAGAAGGATAGATCCGACGATCGAAAATAACATTTCATACCTGACTGCACGCTTCACTTCAGGGTGCCAGCTCATGCCCATGTAGTCGTTGCTACACCAGACGGTGATGTCCTTGGTCCCCTCGGTGTGCTCCTTGGCGAACGGAAATGTCGAAGCATTCCTCATCACCTTCTTGAAGATACGGTACGTGTGGTCCTTCTTCTTCTTGTCCACCTCAGATGAGAAAAAACGCTCGTAGTTGAAGATCGCACTTGGTGGTTCTGTAAGAAAAAAAAATATATATATATATTAATAAAATTATAAATAAGAGACAAGTGGTATATATTAGTAGTTGACAGTTTTGTAAGAAAGCAAAACAGAATAGGTTATTTATTATACGTATGGTGTCATATCTTTCTTCATTTGCCCCTCTCCCCACCCACCCCCCCAATTCCTAACCACTGCTTAATGACTATTATATCAACAGTCTAGATATGTACTGTTCTGTCTGTGGGAAAGTGCATACCATATATTTCCTATTTAATGCCCCTGAGGGCGTGACATTTTTGCGAATTTGGAGTTTAATGAGTTCACAATAGTTTGAAATTGTGTTTTTACTGTTAAATATTTTGTGCAATACAGATTACTAGTGTGTGCATTAATTACACATACTACAACATTTATGCTGAGGTCAAGTAATTTTTATTTTGCAAAATGGCCGGGCGTCATTAATTAGGGAGGAGGCATTAAATAAGGAATATACAGTATAAAAGATCCATTGTTAACTGTAGAAGATTTCCTCCGATGACTACATATATATATCAGAATTACCAGATGTCTGAGCTCCAGTAGCCAATAATTATTTAATCAATGTGCTCTAGTGGCATTAAACAAAAGACAAACTTTTGCTATCAGAAGGACACACTATGAACAAAACACCAAATGGCAGGAAATAATGTGACCCTTGCACTCACCTCCAGTTGGTGGTCCACCGGTTCCCTTGTTGAATGACTTGAAAGCATCAATGTTCAAACCCGCCAGAATCCCACCAGAGGTTTTCTTCTGCTCGACCTGGTCCATCATCTCTACGGAGGAGTCCTCCTCAACAGTGTTCTGCACAACCTGATCAACGGGGCTCGCTAGAAAGTAATATACAATATTAGTACACAGGTATTTCTCTATTTATTTAACATGTTTAATTTTAATATTAAGAGATGGTAATTTCTGTAAATATGAACTTTAAGCTGATATATCAAATTTAAGTGAAATATCTAACTATATACCTGTACAAGACAGAAAAGGAAAGGATTGTTTGTTTAACAATACCCAAGCACATTGTTTATACTGTGGCTGTTAGGTGTCAAACACATACATGTAGTGTTTTGTAACTCATGGTCCTTAGAATAAACTCATCCCTTAGAATAAACTCATCACTGCCATATAGGCTACTCTTTCCGATTAGCAGCAAGATTTTTTAAATGTACTTTCCCACATAGAGGACAGCATATACCACAGCCTTTGAGAAACCAGTTGTAGAGCACTGGTCGGTGGAAGTTGCGTAGCACTCACTCTGGGTTGGAGGTGGAATCGAGATTAAACTGTACAAGACAGTCCAAAGAACAAATATTGGCAACATCATGAACAACTAAATTCAAGTCTTTTAAATTTTTTATAACCCATGATTATGATAGAGAGATTATATTAAAAAAACAAAAACAATTTTAGCATGTTTTACAGAAAATGTTTCAATATTTCTTACGAGCTTTAGGAACATTGATGCTGTCTTGCTGGACCTCACTGCTCACTGCCGGGGTATTCACATCCTTGGACAGGAAAGGGCACTTGGATTTGAGAACTGCAACAACACAAGGGAAATAAATTAATCATAGCAAAAACAAATTTTGAATCGTCCATAATGAATACATTTGCCATTTTTTCCTATGTTCCAGCACTCAAGGGGTTAATTCACCATATTATACAGAATTTCAACAACTACAACCTCAGTTCTCAAAAACTAGGCATACATACGGTTCAAATGAGACTAGTTTCAGTTTGTTATACCTTCAGTAGGGGTGGACTCATTTTTTTCGGTCTCTGCCACTACACTAATATACTTGCCATATACAGCACTGTTTCATTTAATTTTGTTTGTATTATTTAAATATGCCCTACTCAGGACTGGATATAATTATGTTTGCTCTGCCAGTTAAAACATCCAGTATCAATCAATTTGTACCGGACATTAAAGAAAATGTTTCTATCACACAATTTAATATAGACAATTTAAAATATATATAAAACTTAGGTTTTGCAATGAATACTTTTTATTATTTTAGATAATTTTCTGCTACATACAGAACCTGTATCAAGTCAATTTTACACTGAACTGTTAATTTTCACTGAAAGTTAAAACACTAGTATTAGACAAATGACTGACAAAATTATATTAATGGCTGTCAGATCTCCCAAAATAATCAATTTGTACCAAATAATATTCATGATTGGCTGCTTACTTCCAGACCTGTCTATTTATTTTGAACAGTATATATATATATATAGGAGAATACAAGTTGAATAAGCAAGGATGTCATTCCAGACATGACCTACATTTGAGGGGATGTGACCAAATGGGAACAGGATGAACTAAATGACAACTAATTCACCCAATGAGGAAAGTAGTTTATCATGAGAAAATGCTCTACTATTGTTAGAATGAGAACTCACACATTACACCAAGAACTCTTTACACAGATTTAACTAAGTCCTTTTAAATTTCATACTTGTTTACCGATTTTTCTCTCTAAAATTTTGGTTATTATCAAAAAAAATGTAAAATAAAATTGCCATATCAGTTTTGGTTGTTAACATTTTCAAAATAATGGTCAGAAAAGAGGAAACAAATTAAATTATTTCTTTACTGTACACGATAGTGCTGTTTATTTGATGGTATAGATGCATAATTGTTTTCAGTGTTTTTTTAATCTTACTGTGGCCATGTTGATAATTTAGCAGGTGCCAAAGAGGCACTCTTAAGGAATTTGAAAAATCCAAGATGGTTACCAAGATGATTAAAACTGATACATCAGCATAAATACAGAGTATTTCATCAAACATATTTTAAACTTGGTTTTAGAGGTCAATGAATTAATTAACTTTTTATAGTTTCATGGAAAATCCAAGATGGCTGCTATTTAAAACTGATTTGTATATTATTAGTTGTTCTAAAATACAACACAGTTTACCCTCTTTCTCCTGAGATTTGGATGTCTCACTCGGGGCGATAGATGAGTATTGAGCTGCATGCGACATGACTGGGCAATGGCTGGCGCCATACCTAAGCAGTTGCGGTGCAAACTGGCGCAGGCTACTCATTGGAACCTTCGTCAGGAACGGACAGGCTAAAGTGTTCATCTTGATCCACTGCAAAAAACATTGAACCAAATTTAAAATAATTATTGTACAAAAAGAGACCAGATATCTAGTTTTACTATGGGTTATTTACAAGTGTCAATACTTACCTACATGTATTTGTACAGTTTTTAAAGGGAGGGGTGGAAGGGGACTCGGTCCCTACATACAATGTTAAATTCATCATAAAAATATTGATTGAAAACCTGAAAATAATCCAGATTTGGAGTATACTAATTTGTGAATAAGGGTGGGTGTCTCAAAATTAGCAATATTATTCTCTGTACAAAAAGGTATCATTCAATTAAAATGGCTAGTACACTTCTTACAATAGATAAGAATCCTAGGGTCATTTTAAAGAAATTTTGAAGTACTGAAGTAGATGTACTTGAAGATGAAAATGTTAAATGTTTACTAAACAGATATAAAAATATGGCACAATGAAGACCTTTGGCTGAACTCAATTGATTTGAAAACATTGCATCTATTTACCTAAAATAGATTATTCAAATGATATCAGTAATAAAATAATTAACTGTAAACCATAACATCTGCTTCCTTTGTTAAATTATACTATTTTCTAATAAACCAAACATGTTTACTGACTAGCAGTAATTGTATTCTTTATCAATCCAGCAATCAAATACATGTTATCTTGTTATTATTAGAAATTCATTAACGAATAAAGGGATAGCAGGTGTATCATGTAAGGATTAATTAATGCAACCAAATGAAATAAATATAATGAATTCATCTGTTTACAGGAAACAAGAAACAAATTAAGCGATTTGTATCTTTCTAATCCGTCCGAAAGAAAATGAAGTCATACATGAAATGATAAAAGTTAAAAAAAAAAAAAATAATAATAATAATAATTAAAAGATTGTCCTATAAATAATGAAATTGCTATTACATAAAACCAGTAATGCATTGACTGTCTTAGAAAACATGTAAACATTTTCAGTAAAGGTAAAAAAATAAATAATATTTTTTTTTTAAATAAAATAAAATTTGTCTATGAATCCCCTGGACTCTGCCTTGTGCAGAGATATGATTTTGAATGAGGAACGTTTGTCATTTCAAATATTAGTAAATATAATTTATAAAAATTAGGAAAAAAATTAATTTGTCACCTATTATTAGTATTAATAGCCGATGTTTACAAAATAAAAGTGCTGGGGGATCATTAAATAAATAAATCAATTAATCAAAATTTAGAGTTATTTGCTGATTTATGCCAATTTACCCCCAATAGCCGATGTTTACTTTTGTGCTGGGGGGTCGTTAAATAAATAAATAAATAAGATTTATGCCAATTAAACCAAATAACAGTCTCAGATTTAAACTGCATTCTTACTACTGGAACTATTTCTAGCTGGGGAACTATGTTAAATCATCACATAACAGTGGTGGAGGTATAATGGTGGTATTGTATCTGAATGAGATGAACATGTGGATATTATTTTAAATGTCCTAGATACTAAAAAAAAATAGCTTGGAAGTAGATCATACTTTTAGATGACCTAGCTGAGAAAATAAGCAGTCTATTTTTGTTTACTGAAGTGATCATTCTGGTTCCACACATGTGACTCTTATAAATTCAATTTGAGGAGAGTGAAAATCTGCTCTCCTAAATCTTTACGTGTGGTTCTTCTAGCAAGGAATAAAGATATATTTGTTTAATGACACCTTAGCATATTGTTTTGTCAGTGACTGTTAGATGTCAAACATACTATATACTTGTCACAAAGATTATAAAATAAACCCACAACCATCACACAGGCTACTCTGATTAGCAGTAAGTACTTATATATATATATATATATATACACTTTTCTATACAGGACGGCAAATACCATAATTTTTTAAATGTCAATCGAGGTCCACTGGCTGGAACAGTCTGCAAGTAAAAACAAGGTTCTCTCTTGTTACCAGTATTCGAACAAACATTGTAGGGAAAAATAAACTCCATGTACTCTTAAAAAAAAGGGCTATTAAATTCAAGGGAAGATCCATGATAATGAATTGAGGGTACTTCCCTTCACACCTACTTGGGCTATTTCTTGTTCCAACCAGAAAGCCGCTTATGAGACAGGTTTCTTCTGTTGACCATGAGTCAAAAATATGTTTCTGACAGCTAACAGCCACAGAATAACCAACGTGATGGGGTGTTGTTAAACAAAGAACACTTTCCTTCCCATCCTCTTGCACTAAGGTCTCTTGATCCGCCCATGTTATTTTTAATCAACATTGATGTTTAAATACATTTGGTGCACCAGCACCAGCAAATTCAGGAATTCGTAACATGAGCCAAATAAATAATGTTTCAAATATACATGAACCTTGTTTATCATAGATAATGTATTTAGGAAAGAAAAGTTTAATTCAGTGTATCTTATTTTATTTCTTCTATTTATCATCAATTTTACTGATATGGGGTGGGGGCTTGGGAGGATGGAGACGGTGTTCCCAGCTCCTAAGTTGGACACACTTCTATTTTTCATATAATCAAACATGCACCACCTTTTATAAAGTCATGTGTCTGATACAAATACATGGAGTGTGTGTGGGGATATGATATCTGAAAAATAATATTTACTCAGTGTATAAATAAGAAAATTATTGTGAACACTCCTAAAATATAAAACAAGTCTGAATGTAATACATCAAATCTGACATATTACAAAATATGACGCGTCATTTATTGTTTATTTATCAAACAGCCTGTCACTTAAAAAAACACATACATCTTTTTCTCACAAGCTATGCTATATATACCTTTAGTTATAAATGTTTAAAACATACATAATATGACTCGGTACATGCTACAACAGTAAATACATGTATATTTATAGTAATCCCTGATAACTGTTCAAGGGACACGATTTGTCCTCCATGTGTAATGAGCTGTATAAAGTATTGTATTCTGGCCTTCGACGAACAGTAGAAAAATATACATGAGTAAGAAAATATAAGAAACAGGTAACATTATACATGTAGTTGAAATTAATACTTTTGTATATTTAAAAAAAATTACCCTTGAAACGTGACTGAAGTAGAATAAATTATTTGATTTTAGTTATATATCCCCCCCACCCTCTCTTACTCCCCTCACTCCAAAAGAGTGTAGGTAGAGATGAAATACCAGCTATTTTATTTTAAAAAGATAATGGCAAAGATTTACAAAATAAAAACCATTCTTGATTATTAGTTTTGGAGATATTTTATTTTTGCTGTTAAATGGTGGAGGATGAAGTTGGACATTTCAAGAAAGATATACATTATATTCAACAAATTCAATATAAAAGTTTTTTCAGAAAATATACTGAAGGCAAGTATCAAATGGACATGAGTGTATTACAGATGTGTAATCCAGGTGGACCTACATGTATGTCATTAGTGTTCTATATAATACTCTAGAAATACTGTAATTGTCATAAATTGGAAAGAAAAAAAAATCCTAGTGAGATATTTTAATATATATGTAGGTCTACCTTAATAATTGGAAAACATAAAGAAATAATTTCCTTCAGAAGAATCTGCTGATACAAAGATTACAGTTTAGTCCTATATATGATGTGGCTACATGCCAATACTGTACATGGTAAATCATTCATAATGTCAAGCTAGGCATACAATATGACAAAAAGATTGATGACAAAGTACCTTGCCCAATACTAAGGTAACACGAATACAGACTGACTAGGTGTCTGAGTACAATGTATAAATAGATTACAATGACTTTCTGTAATAAAGCATAACGTGGCCCATTCCACAAAAATTTAACACATATAAAATGTTAAAATTTAAATCTCATGTTAAATTCTGAATCCCATGTTATATTGTAAATCTCATGCTAAAATCTGAATCTCATGTTAAAATCTGAATCCTATGTTAAAATCTGAATCCTGTTAAAATCTGAATCCTATGTTAAAATGTAAATCCCATGCTAAAATCTGAATCTCATGTTAAAATCTGAATCCTATGTTAAAATGCAAATCTCATGTTAAGAAAATGTTTGAAGTTAGTTAATGTAAGATTATTACCAATCAAAATATTTTAAGATAACATTACTGCGTCAGAAAATGTGAGTATGAAGTGTATATGTACCACGTAACGTGGAATGTCAATCATTTACTTGACAAGTGTTGTAAAAAAATACAGCAAAATTTACACACATCTAAATATTAAGCATTTTCATAACCATTTCATTTTGCATAACCTATCAGAGTAGTCACATATTGTGTATTCAGAAATTCCCCTACATTTTTATTAATAACAGGAGCGGGACGTAGCTCAAATGATAGTATGTCTGGCTATGAAGCTGTTGGTCGTCGGATTGATCCTTCTCAGTGAACCCATTTGCAGTTTGGATTTTCCATTCCAACCAATGGTCCACATCTGGTTCATCAAAGGCTGTTGTACGTCCTGTCCAGTCTGTGAGACAATGCATATAAAAGACCCCTTGCTGCTTATCAGAAAGAGTAGCCTATGTGGCTCTAGCGGGTTTTCTTTAAATAAATATGTCAGAATGACCATATGATTGATGTCCAATAGCTGATGATAAGATTAAAATCAATGTATTCTCTAGAGGTGTCGTTAAATAAAACAAACTTTACTTTACTTTCATTAATAACATTTAGAAATGTATGTACACATACAGTCTTTTGAACAGTCATTGCATTATAAATCAATTTGTTTAACAACAACTCAATTCCTTGTTTATTTAGTATTTGTGAATTTTTTAGGTCATCCTTTATTTCCAGGTTAGTGTCCTTTCAGTCCATGTTGTTAGTTGAATAGTGACAATAATTAATGTTCAAACAAAAAGTAGATTATGCAAAACTTGACAAATAATCTATTATACTACTAGTAATATGAGGTGAAGTAGAAAAAGGTATATTTAATGATGCACAAAATTGTATATTTAGTAGCTGTCAAGAGTAAAACGTGGTCTACAAAATAAAATCTATTGGTGCTGCACAGTTTTTGGTTTTTTAAATTATTGTCAGCAGTAAGGGTTCATTTTAAATATGCACTTTTCCAAAGATAAAAAATTACAATATAGGCTGTATTATTCTGTCACTATCCTTTGCCTACATCTTCTTAGGGAACACAGCAAATGTTTTAAAGTAAAAGAAAATGTTGTTTTTGCCTAGACTTCACATTTCAAGAAATGAAACAAAAGAATTTTTTTTACTACAATGGTGTCTCAAGTAAAAAATTCAGTGTTAAATTATTTAATGCATCAGGCTGTAACAAAACAGGCAAGTGTCATTCATGAGTGTCTCATGTCCGGAAAATAATAAATAATAATAATTACCAGTAAGATAAAAAATAAAGTGGCATTTGCTATTTTGTTTAATTAATAATTTATCAATATTTTTTTTAAATACATAAATAAATAATATATACATGTAATTATGTTAAATTGAAAAACAGCATAGAAAAAGATTTTGTTCCTGTAAAGTTGTTTTTTTTATTAAGAAATTAAATAACCCTCTTGGAAATTTTATCATCCTCCTTTACCCAAAGAAAATAATTTCATTTTTTTGTTTGTTTCAAAATACTTTTTCTATGCTCCATGAACAGTCAGCAGTTATTGTCTACACTTCTTTCTAAGAGTCAGATGCATTCTGTACCCACCTCACTTCCTCGTATTTTTCTGTCAACAAAGCTGGCCTTTCCCACTATGCTAACTAGTCTAGTGTATTTATTCATCCCAACAATTTTATTCAAATTGTAACATACATTGTAGGTGTAATTGTAAACGGTACTGTGATGTTTACATATATAAATGAATGATGCAACTTTTCTTTAGAACGTGAATGGGGTGACATTCATGTTTAGGCATGAGTGACGTATACATGTATGTATACATGTTATAAACAAGTATGTAGGAGATTAATTTCTCAATAGTACCATGACATTTGCTTTCATGTCCCTTAAAGATATTTTTAACTTTTTGTTTTATGCCCCCAGCAGGTCCTGATCCCGTGATCTCCCATGACAGTAACTGAAGTGCTCCTCTTCACAGCAGGCTCTTCGAATGTGATCCATTTGTTTGGGTGGACACAATAGTGGTTTCAGACCCTTTGACACACACCCTCCCCAGATCTTCACTTGAGTGTATACAATTTTAATGTTGATGACTATTAACCAGATGCATTATCATCCATGTTTACATAGGCATGCAGAGGGACTGAATAATAAAAAGGTGGTTGGGAATTCTCTTAACAAGAGAATGGGAAATGTATGGCATTGTGAGCCACTACATGATAAGACTATAGCTGGTTTGTAGATTTTAATAGAAAAAACTTAACAGAGAATTATACTAAAGTGGATTTGAATTTGTTTAATACCCAAACTAATTAATACTGTTATCTAAACAAGATTACTACTGTTAATTTAGATATGTATCATTATCTAAATAAGATCACAAATTGGTAATTTTGATATTTCATACTGTTATCTAAACAATATCACTATTTGATAATTTTGAGATTTCATACTGTTATCTAAACAAGATCACTTATTGGTAATTTTCAGACATGTGTTCAATTCACCATCGTAAACAAATGTTATTTCTGCTGATTTTAATCCAGCTGTGAAAATAATACAAATGTTAATTAATGGAAATGAATGCCAAATTACATACACTGGTGTTAACAGATGTTATTATATTACAGGTGGCATATTATTAAACTGAATCCATCTGAAACTGAAAACTTTTGCTAGATTAAACAGTTTTCCAATTCGGCTCCATAAGATCTGGTTTTCCTATTTTTTTTCCAATTTGAGACTATAAAATCTATTTTCACAATATTTCCAATTTGACACTATAAAATCTGGCTTTACAATTTTTCCAGTTTAAGACTATAAAATCTGGTTTTACAATATTTCCAATTTGACACTAAAAAATCAGATTTTACGATATTTCTTGATTAGACCAACATTAGTTTAAACAGTTCCCTCCATTTGAAAATAGAATTCCAGGTAAAAAGTTTTAAATGAAGAGAAAGATTTTCACATTTAGCAAAGAAAAACAAAATGATGAAAAGCAAGCACAGAAACACTTGTAACTTTCCAGTTTCAAGTGCCAGACGAGTGTGAACAGACTTGCCTACACATATAAAACTCTTTCAGGAATCTAAGGCCCAAAAACATGATTTCTCAGAAAATCTAAGTCCTGTCAAGAATTCGTCACATGTGACAAACTGAATTGTTTTTTGAATCTAGTAGCGGCTCAGCTTTCAATTTGGCGAAAAACATTTTTATGGGAAGCAGAAATGCAAAACCTTGACCTTCTCCCATGAAATTATGCAAACCAAACTCAAATAACTTTAAAAAAAATATATATATAATAAATAAATAAATAAAAATCTCTGCGACTCGGCTAGGCAGTGGAAAGTTTGATTGTATGGCCAAAATGCCGTAGCTTGAGGTGTCTATCAGGAAATATAACGGAGAAACCGGAAAGGTAGACAGGTCAGTGTGAGCGATCACTTGCTTGTAATGGAGAGGATTGCCATGCCATTCAATAAATTTCATTTCACAATAAATATGACTTATAATCATACTCTTGGTAATCATATCATTAATATTTCATTTAAAAAGCAGGTGTTGAGAATGAACATGACAAAGCAAATATTAATTTTATCTGCATACACATGAGTAACTACTAAGCAGGAACTACAGACCCAAGTCATAAATGTGAAGTTAATAGTGAGTCACAACAACAACGTTCAATGGGTACCTAGTGATGAGCTAAGCATTTACAGGGGCGTAGCTATACAGTCGCACTAAATCTTTTATAATATGCATTTTTTTATTACCGGATCTGATACTATCACATCTTGTGTTTACAGTTTTTAAATTTCTAGCTACACACCTGATCTATTTACTGAAGGTCAACTTTCCTCTACTTATATAAAGAAAGAAATGAAACAGCAGTTTTCACATTTTCAGTGTTATATTTAGAACATAATACATGAACCAGTAAGATAAACCATCTTCATTATGGTAATTAAACTTGGTTTTAAAATGGTGTTTCATCCAACACTGAGCATAACATAACCTGGTATTAACCTCGAGTTACTGAAACCTGTATAAGGGAAACAAAGCAAATATCCTGTGGGTTAAATCAAAGGTGATCAGTAGGTTATTATAATCTGCCGATAACAGAGGCATGAGAAAGTGAACTTTAGAATCAGGCATAACATAGTACAAATTGCAGCCAGCACTGATGCTGTTAATAATAATGTCAACAATGTCTGTATGCATGTATATATATTCCACTGATACCATCGAGTGATGACCATGAGTATAATAAAGTTATGTTCTGTTATAGTTTGTGTAACATTTAAAGATCAAACCATGACATCAACCTTATTTTTTTTAGAAGTCTTATTAAAACTCAAAACTAATTATTTTTGTCTGACTCTTTGTTGTTTTTAATTATGAATGTCTGGAATGGCATAGTGTTCAGTTTATGTAATGTTATCTAAACAATAACTGCTCTACTTTGCAATTTTAAGATAATTTGAAATGGACTAAGCAATTTTCTTTCCTGCTGGTAGTTGTTTTGTATGTAGTATTTTCGTGTAACAGATAATTTAAATAATCATGGTTAAATGGGCCTAACTAAATATCAAAGTTCAAACTGTAACCATGCTTTTCCTGTCAGAAATGAACTGAAAAAAACTGTATTAACACTAATGAAAAATGTCTGTGAACCAGATTGGTTCCACTGACACTAATTAGGTATATTCTGCAAATCTGTTTTTCTCCCAAGTTCTATGTAGTACTTCATGACTGGTTATCAAAGACTATAATAATTACATGTATACAGTGCTGTAGCCTGAGGCTGAAAACAGATGTGTCAAATCTGAAGAGTCCAAATAAAACTTTTTAAAAGTAGATTCATATAGTTTTATAATTATGGAAAGGAGAAGCAAAAGAGGCAAAATTGCCTTGTCTGCCTCAATGCTGGCTACAGCACTGGTATATATGCAGCATCTCATCTGTAGAAAAACTGATGATAGACCCATATTGCAAGTTGTTTTTATTTCATTACAATCCATTTACAGGTTCATGCAGCTATTTCTGAGAAATTTAAGTCTCAGATAATTAATTAAGATACCAGTACAGTCATCTTGAATTTTGAACAGACAGAAACTCAGTATTTTGTCATCCAGTACCCGAAACAGACTACATGTATCATGTTTATTACAATCTATTTATCCCTCATTTCAGAAGTTAAAAAAAGCCAATCAGAGGCCCCATTGACCATCATGGATTATGAGTCTACTCAAACAGTAAATATAGTTGGTTGTAAAATGTTAATAATGGACATAGAATCAACTAAATTAAAAATGAGTTAAAATTTTATTTAAAAAGACCATTTATCTAGGCACAATATGTATGAACACTGCTGTTAAGAGAAACCTACAATCAGGGTTTTTCAACCCACAAAGCAAGAACATGTGGTCGAATCATTCTGGAAAAAAAATACTTATTTCCTATCTTATTCTGGGAAAAAAATACTTATTTCCTATCTTATTCTGTAACAATAACAATCATCCATGCATAAATCCTCTGACTATGACATCCCGGCAGATTTATGACCAACCGACAGGCCATTGTTATTAGTCAACCAAGTTAATAACCCATCTCTTGTTTCATGGTACATAGATAAAACATTTTTTTTTGGGTGTAATATGGACCCACTCAGGCATGAATACATAGTCAGCTTTATCCCCCTAATTTCTACTATGTTAATTCTAGCAGCAGATAGCTCCAAGAATCAGTAACTTGATAAGCCCCCCCAATCAAACAACTGACCCAGGATGTTTAGTAGAGCAAACTACAGGCAATCTGAGCAGCCGTGGCATCGCCCATGACAGAGCTCGCCCATGACAGAGCTCACGTAGACCTGGAGGTCTGTGGTTTTGCCTTGATTTAGGACATATGTACTTTACCATAAATAAGTTCTGTAAGTACAACTGTTCTTAGCAATACCAAGTCAGACCCTGGAATAACAGGGTTGTAAATTGCTAATGGTATGTAAATCACATCGAGTTAGAACTATGAGATTCCAGGGTTTCGAAATATTGCTGAATCTTGTGAAACTGCAATGCTGAATATTTAATGGAACCAAAACTTTCAGATATCAACGAATTAGCTTATCTTGCATTCAGCTGATATGTGGCCCAGATGCTGGTTTGTACACTGTATATCAGCAAACATTTAGTGATTTACAAAAATACAAATATCTACAATAGAAGTTTTACATCATGCCAAAAAATTCTATGAATTAATGAATGGTAAATTGAAATAACAATTAATTATTAATCACAAATAGAAGATATTTAAATGAGTTGCTATTTATTATCAAGTTTATGTCCTGAGTGAAATAATTTTACTTTGTCACAAGCTTTAGCAAGTGACAATGGAAAATTATTTCACAAGGGACACAAATTTGATAATAGTAACGAGTTTAATATTCTATTTATTACCCCAAACAGTCTTAATATATTTATTTAATTTATTCTTTAAACTTTCTAATTGTGCAACAGTTTGGAGAAAAGCTATCCTATAACGTTATGGATGATTTTACATTGTACTTTTTCTACTTTTAATGACATCATTTGCATTTTTACCAAATTATAATGACATATTTAGTACAGTCAAGTTTATTGGCCATTAATGAGACCAGACTTTAATCATCACCATTGAACATAACAATAGGACATCAGACTATCAAGGAGGAGACTGTGGTTCAAAACCTATTGAAGGCTGGCTCACACTTGACTACGTGTCACAATTTTTCAAATGTTTGACATTCAATAGCCGATGATAATAAATCAATGTGCTCTAATTGTATTTTTTTTTTTACACAATTGACAGATAATATTGTTATCTTTGAAGTCTAAAATCTATACACTTAACTGCAATCATCACTATTTAACCCACCTTTGAAGACGACCATACTAGCCTCTGCATCCTTCCACTTATCATTCATCCAAGTATTTGAAATCATCTGCATGCACGTAAATATATATATATTATATATATAGATATGTGAGATCATTTGAGAAAAAAACCACCTATCAACATTAAGGATGACGACACATGCATAAGACCTAATACCAACCTATATTTCTGTGCGGAAATCAAGACTGATACTAGGTTAATCATCTTTCTGCAAGCTCCGATAATGTATTAATTTAACAAATCCCATTCTTACTCAAACTGTAAATAAATATTGCATTAACGCAAGATAGTGGTATTACACACATCAGCAAAAGTTAATACACCAAAAAATTGAATTTTAAATTTAAATTTAATCATTTGCTCTTATAATTGTGAAAGATGCATTACAAGAAGTCGTAATCACCAATGTTGAATTAATCAGCTTTTTATAATGTGACGGGTTATTCACAATTAAAAAATGTATTTCTTTATTGCATACAAGTGAAAGAAACATAATAGCCTATCTTTCTTTTTATAATTAGGGTGTTGTTAAATATTTATTTCATAGATCTATATCAGGTTAACAAGCATGTGATGGCAGTCAGTCCCGGAAACTCAGACAATGTTACGATGACAATTAATTGTCATTGCTGAACTGTGACGGCAATTTCAAGAAAATAAGCTCAGTGCATAATTAAATTTTTATTTATATTTTTGCGATGGCAGTACAAAGCTACCGCAAACCTATTTTATGACAGCATTGCAAATTTCCAATGCAAATTTTGAATTCTGGGTTTTCAATGTAATCCCACCTAAGTCATAGACCAGGCAATTGATAATCAATGTGACAAGGAAAATACTGAATATCACCCATGGCTAGGTATGCACAAATAAAAGAATTATTCAAGACAGTATGGCAAAATTTACTACAGTAACTGACATTTTAAGACAATTCTGTGGGTTTTTTTTTATCAAATTATTTGATGAATCTACATACTTATGAGGCATATATTTAAATATTATTTTTATTTTATTTTATTTATTAATCATCAGCTGCTATATATCAAACATTTGAATAATCTGATGGACAGTCATGTGTGATCCAGCCTCCAATGGGTTTTGAACCACTCTCTTCAGTTTGAAAGTATGATGTTCTACTAATGGACCACTGATGCTCAAATATGATTTCAAATGTTCTTTTAAAACTTGACCAAAGTTACGATCATGAAGCAAAACAAAAACATCTGGGTGTTTTGTTTGTATAATATTTTATGCTACAGTACCATATGCAATACAATTCACTATAAAACAAATATTAACAAACATTTTGACAGCACCTGAAGATTCCATTAAAAAAAATAAAGAACATAATATGTTGTGCTCAACTTTTCTGATGAGTATATAGACTTCAATACCATAATCAAAAGCAATTATACCTCTAGCTTGCATTAGACGACTGGCGGATGCTTAAAAGGAAATTGATCCAACTAATGTGGATTCACTGGAGTAGAAACAATTTAAACTTTTTTAGTATTGTAGACAACAAGCAGATAACAAACTGATGAGCTACAAATATGTCACTAAGTAATCAGAAAATAATGTAGCGTACAAAATCTTGGATACACCGTGGGACTACGTGGTCTTTCAAGTGTTTTCTCCATCAGATTGAACAAGTTGTTATCACACACTGAGTTTGTCTCACGAAGGTATGATACAACATATCAATATAAACTATTTACACTGACACAGCAGAAATGCAGGTCATTCACCTGTCATTAAACAGTGGTGTGGTATATGGTATGTGGTATGTGGTATGGTGTGTTTGGTGTGTGGTGTGTGTGTGTGTGAAGGGCAGGAAGGGAAGAGAGTTCAATGATCACTTTACTGTTCCCCCAAATCAAATAAATTACAACGATGTGGTATTTTGAAGGCCAAAAGTAAGGAAGGGGGATGGTTAAAAAATAAGTTCCTAAAGTATTGGATCTGACATTCATTCTGGCATTATTCCAGAACAGTGAATATGTATTTAGGCCCACAAAAATAAAATTATGGAAAAAAAACTTTGAATCTCTTTGAATACAGTCAAACCCACTCATTAAGCCGCTTCCATTATTTTCTCCCAAATCAGCTAATTTAGTATAATAGAACCTGTATTATGCAGCCACCTGTCATTCTAGGCCATTTTTGTTACTTCTCTAGGTGGTTGTTCAAGACAGGTTTGACAGTATATTATTAACTCAGCACATACAAGATGTCATGTTTCAATCAATGCCCATCTTAAAGAATCACCTTAACGAACTAATACAGTACATAAAAAATGAACTGCATTAAGCAACCATCTAACCTGGCCAATTTACATTACTTCTTTATATGGCTACTTAATACAGGTTAACTGTACTTGTATTTGAATAATGTCTTTATTGCCGCTGTAATGTTATGAAAATAAAGGCATGACGTTAGTGATATCAGTAACCTAGGCAGCTCAAACAGGATGGCATGAAAGAAGTAATTATCTTTATAATAATTACATACAGGATTTATTTCTCCTCTGTAATGTGCTTTATATGTTTACTTCATTTAATGTTTTCATCACATCAAAGGCTCAGGGTAATGATGTCAAACAAACTTTGTTTGATGACCTTTTAAGAAAGTTTTAAAGTGCAAAAACTATTTACCTATCAATGATTGCAACAATACAGCTGTTTCATAGAATTTTAATTTTAAAGGTTTTATTAAAAAGAAAATACAGGCATATGATACACTTCATTTCTTGGTTGGGGGGTTTGGGGGGGGACACTGAATAGACAAAATTAATCTTTTTTTAAATAAAGTGGATCTGATATTGTGTTTTTAAAACTATTTTTCTTTGGAGTTTATCCCTACTCCATCCCTAGGTATGTGTACAGGTATAAATTATGTACATTAATGGTAACTATTTTAGAGTCTGTGTTAGATGCTGTAAATCGCGTCACATTTTTTCAAGAATTGCATTAAAACAAAAAAAAAATATTAAAAACATATCCAAGTTAAAGTTTTAAATTATTGCTGAAAAAAAGGTTAACATCATGACACTAGAAATATATGGTTCCTATCCCATAATTTGAGGGTATTGATACGACAAAAAGTGATTAAAATGACAAGATGGCAGCAAAGATTTCTAGAATCTGAGATAAAATAAACTTACCTAGTTGCTTGTATCTCTGTATCTTGTGGTTTGGGTGTGTGCTCTACACTGAAAGCGACACACAGAATCTGAAAATAAAATTAAATATAAGATCACTAAGAACATGTAAAGGATAATTAAAATAACAAAACAATGCAGACATCAAGACCCTGAGAACAAACCCCCTTAGAATTATACCTAAAATTAACACCTGATCTAGACCTTGCAAGGTTCTTCAGATTTAAAAGAAAACAGGAGGGAATTTTAAAATTTTAAATTACTGTGTACAAGGGTCAAATTTTACTATGGCATTGAGGCACTTTCGCTACAGTATTGAGGCACTTGCCGTGCCTTTGCTGCAATACCCTCTCATTTTCACTTCTAACAAATTATTGCCATGCCCTTTTTTGCTGTTGTGCCCCTGATGTGTCCTCAAAATTGCCTTGGTGCCCTCTTAATTCCTAGGAATCCAAGATAATAATCCTGTGCCACCCAAACACTGAAGTTCGATCCCAGCGTGTATACTTACAATACATATTCTGGGCACTTGAAAGGACATTTTATGTCCCATTGTCTCTTCAGTCTGTTGTTTTTGAGATACAAATATCTTACAGAGGTCATGATGGCCATCTTGATTTTTTAATCAGCAATAAAGAAAAGAAAATGCCCACATGAACTTATGAATCTCACCTACAATTAATTGGAATCATTCACTTGCCAGTAATTCTAGACAACAGCATAAATGTTACAATTAAGATGCATAAAATATGGATGACCTTAACCTGACCAAGCAGGGTCAAAGGTGCTATATATTAAAAATCACATAACATTTCATTCTATGAACAATTTATAACTACATGTATACATAC
>JAULBS010084638.1:0-18461 GCA_032355785.1 Symmetromphalus regularis | reverse complement strand
AATTAATTACTGCTTATAATTATGACCCACCAATAGCAGATATTTATTTTGTGTGCAGGGTGGCGGTTAAACCAGTAAGCAATCAATAAACATTTTATACACGTATATTACAATTATATAATTTAACAATTGGTCAGTTTCTTGTTATTATGCATTTATTCTTTTCAGCTGACGGAAGAAGAGATGAAGAGAGCTCTGGTGAGACGGGAACAAAACCGAATTGCTGCACAACGTTTCAGAATGAGACAAAAAGACACCGCACACCGTCTCATGAAGGTACTTGTGATTGTTCTTAGTGCTCTTCGTTAAAGGCATTTCGCACGAAGTTTTTATAAATTTAATTTATTAGGTCTGGTTGCGTTGTGTTGCGTTGCATTGGAATCCAGTATAATACAATAGATATTGGTTTGATTGCGGAACAAAAATAAATATTTTAAAAGTGATTTATATATTTTACGAGTCATATTTAGGTAGCCTAAAATTCTATATTCCCATTTCACTAGAAGACATTGTCGCGATTTTTTTTACTGAAGTTTTAAGTAACATTATAAGTAATGTAATACAAAAAGTGTTTTACACTGGTTGCACATACATGTATTCACACAGGGGTGTAACTAGAGTAGAACATGGGGGTAGTTACTACCCCACTCTCAGAAGTCCGCCTTTTGACCAGAAAATATTATACATCGAAAGTGAGTACATATGTCAAAGGTTTCTGAGGTAAAAGCCCTGATACTTCAAATACAGGCTCGGTTTATTATTTAATTTGTTCTTAGAATTTTTTTTCTTTACTGCCATTTACACGTCACATCAATGTTTTGGCCATGTACAGACTTGTTTGATGATAATATTATAACTGTCTGTATATATTTTTTCTTCAGAAAACTCAGAAACTCGAGTCCAGTAACACAAATCTGCGTGCGACTCTCGCCAGTTTGATACGAGAGAAGGAAGAACTGGAAGTCTTGTTAAAAGGTCATCTTCTGGTTTGTCACAACCACCAGCTGCAGACGACAGGACAGGGTTGACGATGAATTCACTCTCATCTAACGAATCAAAGAAAAAAATGATACGGACACCTTTGACGTATGACACATCAATGAGACGATATCTCAACACCGGAGAGGTGATAAAGAGACGCACAAGGATGACACATCATCATAAAATGAATATGGATTTTGCACATGATTCTTTATTGTGATACCATCAGTGATAGTAAAGAACAATTAACAATCGACAATGCGATCAGCTGACTATAACTTCCTATGGAATAGTTGTGACTTCTGCGCATTGTAAACATTACCCAAGCAAAGAAAAACAAGACATCTCTTGGACTTTATCTGTCACGAGGACAGTTTTGTCGAAAGAATAAAAGTATTGTTATTGTTGTTGTTGCATTGTTTTTTTAATTTATTTACACGGTTAGTTGTTTGGTCTCTGTTTTTCCTCTCTCAGAAAGCTAGCACTATAGCATCATGTATTGCGCTCCCTAATGAATTATGATCTTTTTAATGTACGTACATTACATTACCGGTGTGAATACAGGTCTGCCCGGATGCTGGAATCTTCAAACCGGAAATCATGCTATTAATAGGTATTATGCAATTCATCGATAAGGATTACAGTGGTTTTAACCCGACGATCTCAGATTTTTATGAAACTTGTTGAATTGGATCCCATAGCACCAAAATCAAAATTTTAGCCCAATCGGACCAATGGTGTGGGAGATATGGCCCCCAAATTTTGAGGTTTTCGCCATGTTCCAAATGGTCAAAGTACCCCAATATTCACCAATCTGTAACATAATGGCAGATTTAGAATCCTTGGCATATTGCCTTTCCAACAATACCAATTTTATGAAGATTGGCCCAGTAGTTCCTAAGATATGATAGTTCAAAGGTAGTCAGCCACGCCCATTTTGGCTGAAAATCTCAAAATTTGGGGGACCGTATGTCCCACACCACTGATTCGATTGGGCTAAAATTTTGAATTTGGTCTTGTGTAATTCCATTCAACAAGTATACAAAGTTTCATAAAAATCTGAGATGGTCGGGTTTAAAATTTCCTTTTTCGGGGAGGGGGGGTGATTTGACATGGAATGACTCTATGGCTGAAATTAGCGAGAAAAATACTGTAAAATGTTATGGGGCAATGTTTATTTGCCTCGTCTATTTGAAAAACTGTGTAGAATGTTAGAACATTTGGAAATTGTCTATGTGAGGGGGAGGGTGCGCTCTTTTTTATTTATTATTACTACTTTTTTCTTCTTTTTTTAATGTTTTGTACCCCTAAGAATTTTGATGATTTCTCTAGAATCCCTTAGTACAAACTTACCTCTTTAAAAAACATATAATAATTTTTTTATTATTATTATCTTTTTTTTTCTTTCTTCTTCTTCTTCTTTTTTGAGGGTGGGGGATGTTTAATGACATATTTGCACATTGATTTATTAATCATCGGCTATCAGACATGTCAAAACAATGTTTTTTAAATAAAATAAAATTGAACCTATATCCATCCATATTCTGCTGATAGCCGCAACTTTACTGCGGTTAAATTTATAATGAAATATTACAAACAAAATTATTCTGACAAAAATTTAAATAAAGCAACAGCTTTGCCACCACTACTAACTTCAATGCAATTATAGTGACAAGAGTTATTTCCCTTAGTGTCAAGTGATTCGTGGAAACCAAACTAACTGGGTCAGTTATCCGGCAATGAAGTTGTTACAAGTTTTTACAATGAAACAAGAACTGCATGCACTGGTTGCATTGATGGCGAGATAGTAGGAGGCGGATAGAAGCAGAATTGTGAGTATTGCATGTAGACAGTTTGTAGATTTTGCACACAAACTATGCAGATGTACAGACTCGTCGTTGTGTTTGGTTATCAGGGGAGAGCACTAGGTTGACCCTATTACCGTATTGTATCAAATTGTGAAAGGATGTGTGTGACATTAGTGACTATTCGTTGAAATAAAATAATAAATATAAATGAATGTTTTGACTATATATTAACTAATTAATTAACTAATATGAGATTTGGCGGGAAACGATTGTTTTTGTATATGAATACAGGTGTGCCGATACACACGTGCACGTATATGCATACACGGTACATACATAGATGTATATACCGTTATACATATAAATATACATACACAAATGCATAAATATACAGATATGCATTGATATACCAATACCAATATACAGTCTGCAGAAGTTGACAGAGATATACACAAGCCCATAGGAACGATTTATGAATTGGAGGGGATGGGGGCACAGATGGATCTGGTAGAAACTTTATGTCAGATTTTGGTTACAGTGGCAAACATTAAAGTGTAAAAAAAAAAGGCTCACAAGTGTGTACATACTACATATATACACATACAGAAATTTGTTAATGAATCATTTTTAACAATACATAAATATTTTCAACAACTGTTTGATTTGTGTAAAAAAAATTAAAAATAATTGTAACCATAATAAATAAATAAAACAGTCTAGTCCACATATGATTATCACATTCTGTTACCACAAAAGTATTGCGCCAAACTAGGCATACTTTGAACCATGTAAGAAAAATGCTGTGTACAAAATATATAGGGATGAAAGTGATTGAGTATAAAACAATCCACCACCACATAATTGTATGCAGTAGCTGTATTGCATACAATTACTAGCTACACATTTCACAGGGAATATTGTTCCAATTTTGAATTTTAAATTTGATCCCTCTTTTAAAATATCTTTTGGTTCAGCCCATGAAAAATCGAATACGGCTGAACCACGATATCACGTGGTTGGGCTACAGATAATTACTATGCCACACTACCATTAATTCGTGTGTACAGTTAAATATAAATACTGTGTCAGAAAATATGCTATAAATTGTGTCATAATATCAACAGACGCTTACGGTTTTCGTATTTCCAAAATAGGTCAGTAGCAGAGTTGTGCCTTAAACGAATCGAAACTAGTACGTAATCTGGCACACAGACGAAATATGTTCCATGTTATAAGCCATTCGTAAGCGTAACATATGAGAGTGAGCAGTTTACGTGCTATTTTTAACTTTCGATCTTCCGTTTTAGTTACATAAATCGCGATTTCGTCCGTTTATCAGTATCCGTTACTGCAGAAAATCATCTCTATAATGATGGCAACTATAAGCTGTGTGCATTGATGGTAAAATGGGATGAGGGCATGACAATGTTACCATCAGAAGTGGTAGAGCTGAGGGGTTTAAGGCAAACGGCGAGGACAATGCAGCAAATTCGGCAGTGCCGTCTTGAAATCTGATTCTTGTTTTAAATTTCACTGTCAAATTTAGATAATTTTAGTTCCTTATTGTTACTTTATTTATCAATGTTGTGGGTGCATTTATTTATTTATTTATGATTACTTATTTTTGATGTGCGCCTGTACATGGTGGAATGGGTTTGTAATGGAATACATAATAGACGTACATTGAGGGGGTATAGGTGTAATACATCCCAGATGTTTTGCATACATATTTCATACATTCACTTTTAGCCTTTGCAGGTGAGGATCCAGGATTTCTGATAGGGGAGGGTCCAAATAAGATGGGTCAATAGGACGGGGGAAATGGTCCATTTTCATGTCCTTCCACTTGGTCCTCGGAAAATATATTTTTAAGAAAATTATAGAAAAGATACCCCCTCTAGATCCACAACTGCTTTGTACATATTTTATGTAATGAAATACTCCTACAGTAACAAATTTTAGTCAAACTATATAAAATGTTACGCCCGTTCAGCCTTATGATAATGTACGATAAAGCTGTTAATTACGGTAATACGGGTTGCCCTCGTGGACAATACCCACCTACAAGTTTCATGTTTTACTGAGTATTTTTACTGTGCTATCGTCTGCAACCAGCATACACACTGCATGTCACATCAGTAGGTAAATAAAGCGAAAAGCAACACAAAAATACAACTGTTAGTTACATAATCGGCTATTTCGCTATTCAAATGTAATGGCTATTTTTAGCTCTGATCAGGCCTGTTTTTATCTAGATCAAACAACAAGCCGAATACTTGGCATTCCAGCCCATATCTTTATTATTGAACTCAAATTTGTGCAGTTTACCTCAGATTCAGTTAACATTGTTATGTATTTAAATGTACGAAATATATATGCTGTCATATATTAACTGTTCTTGAAATAATGTAGCGATAAAGTGAGAGGTCACACACGTGACCTGTAGTATTTTACTAGAGCTAAGAATAGGGGCTTCGTCATGCGTCAAGGTCACCTATTTGCGTCTGCTGGTAGTGCTATTGAATGACATCGCTCGGGCGGTCGCCCATTCATGTGCGTGACAAGCCATTAGCGACGCGACGGTTGTACTTATTAGATCGTTCTCCATGGTGGGACTTTATTTGCTTTTCTTCAATAAAATGCATTCTTGACATTCGTAATTCTCAAAGTGTTTACTTTGAGCTAAGTTGTTCTGCCCACCAGTTAACGGTTAACTTATCGATGATTGTCAAATGTTTGGTTAAAATAATAAAAGTAGTTAAGGGGTGCTTCTTTAGAGTGGTCTGCTAAAATTGTAATAAACAAAATCACAATTTTGGCTAACGCATTCCAGGGGTGCAGAAAGTACTCGCCCGCTCGCCAAATGCGAGTAAACATTCTAACGGAGGAGTTTAAAAAAATACAACAACTAGTCCAACGGGCTATCAGTATTTTTATCATTGACAGTAATTTTTTTTATTTTATTATTATTATTATTATTTTTTTTTTTTGCTTCTAATCTGCCACTCCATATAAGCCATGCAAGATAATTATACATTTGCTCTATTGTTAAAAAATTATGTATTGTTCTATAGGCTGGCAGACTAGTAGAAATTCTGGTGGGCTAGTAAAATTTAGTTGGTATCGGTCCTGCGGGCTGGTGAGAAATTCTCCATTTCTGCATACCATGGCAGATTAATTTAAGATTTGGTTTTTCAGATTGCAACACATTTCAATTTCATTTACCTTTATTTTACATTAAAGGGACAGTGTAATGATTGTTGTGGGTATTTTTTTTTACATTCTTCCTTCAGAAAACATTTCAAACATGCCTGTCATGGTCACAACCTCTTGACCAGATAGTTCTATGGAAAACAGCGAATAAAAAGTGATTTTTGGGGTTTAAATTTTGTTTAATTATTATATATAGTCCTATACATATATAATATTATACTTCTGTTCATAGGGCTATAAAACGAGGGCAGGTCTATGAATTTTCAGAGTTTGTCAAAAGTGTTTTGGTGGTATACACAGTGCCAAAGTTGCATAGCTGTATTCTGTACTCAATATAATGGAATTTTGTATTGAATCCTGTAGAATTCTTTATTGAATACCATATAATTTTGTATTTGAATACCATGGAATTATGTATTTAATACCATGAAACTTTGTATTGAATACCATGGAATTATATATTTAATATCATGGAATTATATATTGAATACCATGGAATTATGTATTGAAAACCATGGAATTATGTATTTAATACCATGGAATTATGTATTTAATACCATGAAACTATGTAATTAATACCATGGAATTATGTATAATTTAATGTGATGGTATTATGTATTGAATACCATGGAATTATTATATTGAATACCATGGAATTATATATTGAATAACATATAATTCTATTTTGCTTTGACCCATAAATAGGTTATGCAAACAAATATTTAGGTAACCCATTTCATTTAGTGTAACACATCTATGAAATATGACTTCTTGTAAATGGAGCCATTTCAGGGGCAGCACAGTGTAAAAAATAGTGGTATGGCTCAAGATTTCCAAAGGGAACCAACCCGAGCATCCACAGAACTGTTACTTACACAGAAATAACAGAAAAAAGTGGTATGGCCGTACCTCTTCATGCATTTGAACAAACAAATGTGTTACATAAAATTAGATTTATGTGAGATATACATGAAAAATTAATTACCATTCATGCAATTTTGACGTCCCTGTGTTTGTATATATTTTCTATAATTAATGCATGTGCTTTGATTGATTATATTTTAGAATTTCTATTCAAGCATGATGCTCTCAGATTGGTCATGACATCATTCTCGAGTGTGTCAAGCATCCAAGTGTCCTTAATAAGCCCAAACAGCAGCCCGGAGACTTTAAGTTTGACGACAACATCCAGGATGCCTCACCTGAGCTCCATGAAGAACCTCGTCAAGGACGAGTGTCTGGCAACATCACACATCATGCCTTACATCCGCAGCATTAAAGACTTGGTTCACGATGAGAAGATTGTCGTGGCAACGTTGGCCACGTTTGAGGCAGGAGGCCCCAGTCACTTGATAAAGGAGGAGCTGAAATTGGCTATTCAGTCAAGAAGAGTGGCAGAGGGCAAGGAGGCTTTGAAAATTGATTTCAGTCCTCCAGAGAAAAATGAGGTTTGTGTATATATAATCTGGAAATATTCACCTAGCCTTTGAAAGTCAGATAAAGTTGCGATGGTACTTAATTTCTGTTGCTAGATCCTTTTCACTATGACTGGCCCTGGAGGAACTGTCGTTGTTAGATTCATGGCTGGTAGGTACTGGGATCAAATCTCAGTCATGGCATTTTTAATCTCGATACCAACTCCAACCCAGAGTGAGTGCTCCGTAAGTATTAATGAATAGATTTATACCTCTTGCATTGGGCCTTAGCTGGTTTATCAAAGGCCATGGTATGTGCTGTTCTGTCTGTGGGATAGTGCATATAAAAGATCCCTTGCTATTAAGTGGAAAGAGTAGCCCGTGTGGCAGTAGCGCTTTACTTTAAAGACCATGAGTCTCAAAAGACCATATGTCTGATATCTAATAAGTACTGAATGTCCAAATGTTTGACATTTAATAGCCGATGGTTTATAATGCAATGTGCTGTAATGCTGCCATTAAACAAAAGAAGAATGAAAAAGGTAGAGAAATTCAGTCCTTGAAATATTCAGAAAGAAGAATAAAGCCGATTCAATCATTAAATGAGCACACATCTTGCTACTAGCATGTTTTATATTTTATGTAATTGCTTTGACAGCTGACGCCTATTGATGTTGAAAGAAGAGAAAGGCGGAGAGAGAGAAATCGCTTGGCAGCACAGAGGTCACGTGAGAGAGGGAAGAGGAAAATGGATGAATTAATGCAGGTAGATATTAACAGGACTAAATATATTTTCTATCAGTAATTATACACCACTGAATGACACCCGTTATTTTCTATCGGTAATTATACACCACTGAATGTCACCCGTTATTTTGTATCAGTAATTATAAACCACTGAATGACACCCGTTATTTTCTATCAGTAATTATATCAGTAATTATACACAACTGAATGACACCCGTTATTTTGTATCAGTAATTATACACCACTGAATGATCCCGTTATTTTCTATCAGTAATTATACACCACTGAATGACACCCATTATTTTGTATCAGTAATTATAAACCACTGAATGACACCCGTTATTTTCTATCAGTAATTATACACCACTGAATGACACCCGTTATTTTGTATCAGTAATTATACACCACTGAATGACACCTGTTTACCAGTTTTTATCTTTGTGCTGAGACGGCATTAAATATTTACTCTGTCCAGAGACTGAAATACTCGTATGATTGTGATGAAGGAGCGGGATGTAGTTTAAATGGTAGCATGTCCAGCTGTGAACCGGTCGGTCGTCAGATTGATCCTTCTCGGTGGACCCATTTGCAGTTTGGGCTATTTTCCATTCCAACCAGTGGTCCACAAATGTTTCATCAAAGGCTGTGGTATGTGCTGTCCTATTTGTGGGATGGTGCATATAAAAGATCCCTTGCTGCTTATCAAGAAAATGTAGCCTTTATGGTGGCAACGGATTTCCTCTAAAAATATGTCAGAATGACCATATGATTGACGTGCAATAGGCAATGACAAGATAATAATCAATGCGCTCTAGAGATATCGTTAAATAAAACAAACTTTACTTTCATTGTGATGAATTAAATTCATCAATGTTATGTAATGCTGGTTACGAATTCTTTAATTCCAGGAGATAAAGCTACTGCAGTGTAGGAACAATGAGCTGGAACAGGCATTCACGAGTCTGAGGGACGAGCGGGACGAGCTGAAGAAAGCTCTGCTCGATCACCTCTCCGAGTGCTCGAATTATGATCAGCCACTTAACCTGTCTCTGAAAAACATGTGACATCACACACACATCATAAAGCAGCTGTGATATGTGATTATGTGACAGGTACTATTAAATGTTATTACACAGTGCACAATGAAACATTAAAGTGCTGTAAGAATTACCTGTTTGTACATTAAGAATGTCTCACACCAATCCAGCAAGACCTGCTGACTGAAACGGATAAATAGTTGAGCAGATTATCATCAGATTTATATGCTATATAATTATGTACTGGTAATGATTGGTAAGTGTAGAACATAACAGGTTCAGGAATGTGGTTCAAGGAGACCTACTCACTGATACGGATAAATAGTTGAGCACCATTATCAGACTCGTGCTATATGATATACAGGCTATATGATATGTGCTATATGATATACAGGCTATATGATATGTGCTATATGATATACAGGCTATATGATATGTGCTGTTTCATGTATGTGGATTGGTAATTGCTCAGGAATGTGGTTCAGGGAGACCTGTTGCAAGGAACAGATAAATAGTTGAATACACCATCATTAGACTCGTATGTTATATGATATGTGCTGTTTCATGTATGTGTATTGTTAACTGTAGAACATAACATGTTCATGAATGTTGTTCAGGAAGACCTGTTGAGTGCAACAGATAAATAGTGGAGTACACCATTATAAGACACGTATGTTATATGATATGTGCTATATTTGGATTTGTAAGTGAGAATGTAACAGGTTCAGGAATGTGAGAATGTAACAGGTTCAGGAATGTGAGAATGTAACAGGTTCAGGAATATGAGAATGTAACAGGTTCAGCAATGTGAGAATGCAACAGGTTCAGGAATTTGAGAATTCAATGGGTTCAGGAATGTGAGAATGCAACGGGTTCAGGAATGTGAGAATGCAATGGGTTCAGGAATGTGAGAATGCAACAGGTTCAGGAATGTGAGAATGCAACAGGTTCAGGAATGTGAGAATGCAACAAGTTCAGGAATGTGAGAATGCAACAGGTTCAGAATGTGAGAATGTAACATGTTCAGGAATGTGAGAATGCAACAGGTTCAGGAATGTGAGAATGCAGCAGGTTCAGGAATGTGGTTTCCCAATCATGGTTACCACAAAAGCATCAGTTAACATCTAGAACCTCTAGATGCATGGACTGTGTACTTCCTGAAGAGAGGTTCTTTGAATAGACAATGACAGACAGTAGTATAACATTGGTGAAAACATATAATTCCTGTCTGTGAAAAGGACACTTGGTTGTCAAGGGTAATGATTTCTGACTATGGTGCAACTACTGCAAGACTTCTTCGAGTAAGGTTCATGAAATCGGCAATCTGTGGATGGATAGATCTTAGGTAAAGGGATCTATTTGTTAAATTTATGAAGGAATGGAAACAATATATTGATTGATCAAATCTAGTGATGCCATCTAATAGTTAAACTTTATGATGCAAACATAATTTAACATTCAAAAGTCCAGTTTGTGGAGAGCATGCAATTAGCTGACAACCATTAATGTAACATAACTACACCTTTTGAAGCCTTGATTATCAAATGGACGCTATCAACTTACAAAACACTTTGATGATGGTATTTCACTGTATGGTGCAAATATCTACACCCTTTGAAGCTTTGATCAATGAATTGATGTCTTCAACTTGCAAGATAACAGAGTGATGGTATTTCACAGTATGGTACACCTTTTGAAGCTCTGGTCATACAATTGATGCCATCAGCTTACAAGACACTATAGTTACGGTTTCTCTCTGTATGATGCAAACAATATTAAACATCATATATCTAGCTCATGGAGTGGACTCTATCAGTGGATGTAAATCAATTGCTGGTATTTCTCAGTGGAGCTGTATGATGCTAACACAATGTACCTGAGTCAGGTTCACAGAATGGACTATGTATGGATGCAAATCAAGTGCTGGTATTTCTCAGTGATATTAAGATTATATACCTCACTGACTCAGGTTCATAGAATGGATTGAATCAACTGATGAGACACTATGTTATTGGTATTTGATGGCGTAATCCAAACAACACTAAACCTCATGAAGTCCAGTGTAAATATCTGACAGGGGTTCTGTGACGCTGACACTACATAATACCTTATGAGGACAGATTCATGAAATGGATAAAATATATTGATGAGAACTGGTGGTATAATGCAGAGGTAGAAATTAAGAAATTATTGTCAGTCACCTGGGAGACTAGTAGCCTTAAAAAGTTACTCGTTCCCACAAAAATCACTAGTCCCCTACATTTTAATTTTAAGATTGGTTTCTTCCATAACCCGAATTACAGAAGTAACGTGTATCTCAAAATAATACAAATTCGTAATACAAGATTGGAATAAAATATATCTACTTACGTCGGTAAAGATTTACTTGGCCCTAGCTATTTGTACTAGCCTCAGGCAACGGGGTGAATGTTAATTTCTATTCCTGATTTAATGCAAACAGTACCAATCATGATGAAATCCAGTGATGCTAACACTAACATTGCATACCTCATGAAGTGAGGATCAAGGATTGGACACTGCTGGTAATGACAGGCTTCTCCCAGCTGATGGTATCTGACAGTTTTATGTCAGTCAAGTTGGAAAGAAATCGAATGCTTTCTTGTTAATATATTACACATGATACTGTGCTTTTTCTAAGGGGTGGGATTCATTTATTATTTTTATTTTTTTATGGACTTCACTGTAACAAAACTGTCTCAGAATGCAGAGTGTTTAAATAAGGAGAAGTTTCTTTTGAATTAAATAGTTGTGGTGTGCATGGAAAATACAGAGTATATGTATTAACTTGACCATTTAACATTAAAAAAATTAAAATACAAATATATTAATTACTAAATAAATATATATATATATATATGTGTGTGTGTGTGTGTGTGTGTGTATGGACATCAGGCTAGCACCTTTAGTATAGTATGTAAAATTTATCTTCTTTTTTTTTCAATGTGGACCTAAAAAAATGTATAAGAATTTTTTATTTTAGGAGGTATGTACACCCTCCCTCTGGTTTTGGGACTGGAAGACCATCTGCATACTTACATGATTGATGATCACTGGTTGTTAGTGTCATGTTTAACTACATTAGCATGTGATCCTTTATGTTTCTCCATTAGGGGTCATCCATTGTTTTTTTCATCATTTGCACAAGCATACAAAATGTATTTTGAGGAGGAGGTGGTTAAAGGAACATGTATGTTTTTCAAAAAGAAAAATAATAATAATACTATTTCGAAATCATCATTTGTTTCCTTTTCAGTTTGTATGCTTTTGGAGGGGATTTTCTACACTCATAAAAATTATGAAAAAAATGAATGACCCCTTTGTATACTTTAGATTATGTAATTGTGTTGTGAATATCATCTGCATGTGTTGATGCTGTCTTGGAAGTGCCAGTATACTGTATTACATATTCTCTATGTTGTACATCATATACTGAAAACATTTTCATTAATTGCTGGTGCTTTGTTTATTACATTAATTTAAACTACATGTATGTAGCGTATCCAGAAGAACAAAAGTCACATCAGACTGAACTTCCATTAATCCTTTATTTCATTTATAGCAATTAGTGTTTATACAAATTTGCATTATATTGATTGTATTACATAATAGATGGAACTAAACTTTTGTTTATTCATAATAAGCCCACTAAAATTTCATTAAAACTCATTAACTGTAATTTATCAGCTAAACTGTTTTGTCATTAGTCCTATAGTATCCATTGCAGTATATGTGTAAACCATCAGATGGGTGAAACTATCTTTGAATAAGAAATTTTGTATTTGTTTAATTTAAATTATTTCTCAAGATTTAAAAAAAGTTTAGTAATTTAAAAACTATTAATATTAATTTGATGAATGACTGAACTACACTTGTGTTTATATTACAAATACAAACATTTTATAAAAACAACATTTAGTGACATCTCTTTGAAAATGAGTTGTAATATAATCAATTAAAATGTTGAGGTTAATTATGAATTTAAAAAATGTTTGTGAATTATATGTTCATGTCGTTACAGTTATATTTTAAAAATCAGTGCCTGTATGTAACTATCAGGGACGGCACAGTGTGAAAAAAAGGTGGTACAACTCAAGATTGCCAAAGGCAACCAAGCCGAGTCTCTGAAGAACTGTTACTTACGTAGAAAAAAGAAATAGTAGAAAAAAAGTGGTATGGCCAGACTGGGCCTCTTCAAAAAGTGGTACTGTCATGGTCATACCATCTGCGCCACCCCTGTGTATTGTCACTGCTTAGATCATGATTGACAATTACATTTGACAAACACTATGTTATGTCTGCATATATGTAACTATCTTCGATGTTTTGCTACTTTGGTTTCATTCTCTAACATTTAAAAAATGTCCTTTGAATTATCTTTTTACAAATATATTCTATTGAATGCTATAATAGTTTTTTTGTAATTGTCATGTTATGCCATGAAAGAAAATGATTTCTATAAATATGCTGTATGCTAATGTTGCTATATATGATGAACATATTTTGTTTTGTTTAACAAAAGAATTTCAATGTAATTCATTGTGTGTAATATGACATTTAAGTGAAAAGTATATAATTCTTTTATGTTATGTAAATCTAATTTATTACCATGTTCATTTTGCTTTATAGGTTTTTAATGCAGTGTGTATAGCATTGATTCATTCTGTTTCTAATAATAGTTATAGTCTAATCTAAGGTTCATTTAGTTTCCAGGCATTTATTTTTGATATTGCATAGGATGTATATTCATTCAAATAAGTTAAGGACCACAATAAAAAGGACATCAATTTTTTTTTTTATTTGCCAAAAGTAGGGAACAGAATGTTTTTTTTTGTTTAAAGTTATTGCAAACCAAAAAATTGGCAAAGTAAAAAAAAATGTCCCCTTTTTTAATCATTGTCGTTGGCTTATTTGGATGTGTACAGGTCTCATGGTGTTAATTGCATTTGATCTATTGGTTGGCCATTATAGACAAATTTAGCTTGGCATAGCAGTAGTCAGTGTCAGTCAAGTTTAAAATGATTGATAAAAAAAATTACGGTTCCTTTTGGAATCCAGGTGGCCTTTCATAGGATTTATGTCGGAGATCGTTTGATTGGTTGGACAAAAGATCAAGTTGAAATTTTTTTTTAATTGTATTATTATTATTATTATTTATTTTTAATTAATTTATTTACTTTATTATTATTATTATTATTGTTTATTTTATTTTTTTACTTGTTATGTCAGGACCAAATTGCTAAATCCAACGAGTCAGATCACTTACTACCCACCAGCAAGTGCTAATTAAACTTAAGCCAGATTTTAATATATTAGACTGAACTGCAGCAGGGTTTTTGATCACTCATCTCTTTGATCACTGGTATGGCACAATGTTGTTTCCTTATATTGGATATTGGATGAATGTTGCATAATTTAGTGCCATGTACAAATATTGTGGATATATTTTTTGTTTGATTTTGTTTTTAATTTATTCCGTCCAATAATTTGCTATTACGTGGGTAATGCTGTTTCCTTTAGGAATTAACTATTGATACAACAGTGTTTTAATTCATTTTGTAGACTTCGCTAATAATGAGCATACTAGTATATGTTTAGTATATATTAATTTCAGTGTATAAAATGAAAATCCTGCGTACGGGCCTGAGTGTATAAAACATTAAATGATTTTTATATACATTTGAACGTTAATATCGGTGTATAATCATACTTAGTTACTAGTATATCAGAGTTCTGAGTGTCTGTAGTTGGAGATAGCCAGCATCAACAGTGGTAAACAGTGTAGTTGTGTTCAGACAATCATTAAAGATTTCAGAACAAAGTATAGGCATGTCTTTAAAGGAAAACGAACTGATGGATAAAAGCATAAGTTCGACAGGTCTTCAGATTAAATAGGGATAGAAACTAACACTCGTCCCAGGAGATATTGCTGGGGACGGTTAAAACAGGGATAGAAACTAACGCTCGTCCCAGGAGATATCGCTGGGGACGAGTTAAACAGGGATAGAAACTAACGCTCGTCCCAGGAGATATCGCTGGGAACGTGTAAAACAGGGATAGAAACTAACGCTCGTCCCAGGAGATATCGCTGGGGACGAGTAGAACAGGGATAGAAACTAACGCTCGTCCCAGGAGTTATCGCTGGGAACGTGTAAAACGTACGGTATTTAAAACGTTTATCTAGTGACATAAGAAATCGTAGATGCTATTTTTACAAACACTCGCGCGCGCACACACACACGCATACACGCACCACACACACACACACACACATACATACATATACACACACACAAAACATATCCACATCCAGTCTGTGGGAAAGCGCATATTAAAAGATAGTTTGCTGCTAAACTGAAAGAGTAGCCGGTGTTGCGATTGCGAGTTATAAATGTGTTTATAAATGCTTATTTGAAAACCAGGATTGGCGAACACCTAATAACCGCTGATTAAACAGTGTGACAGGATATCGTTAATTAATAATTATTTCGTTTTCACACCCACATCGGTACCATCCTTCTAACGCACCTTATTGACAGGTCGCTTTGTAAATCTAACCCGTATTACGTGTACTATATAACCAGACTTCACTTGTCACGTTTATTAAACTTATTAAACTAGCTTGCTAAAAGTTCAAAAAATGTAACATAAAAATCCTCAATCTCCTCTGAGAGGATTTGAACCATGAGATAGTTCAGCGCTCTACCAACTGAACTAATAGGGTAATTCCCACTAGCTATTGCAAATAGGAGTATTTTATTCTGACACTACTACAATAACATTAAGTTGGATCGATCTTAATTGCGTAATAAAGGTGAGTATAGATTAATATTGAAACATGTATCTGAGGGTTTATTAAAACGATCTTCAGTGTGTATAGAAATCGATCCAGTGACAACTCTAGCTCCCTAACTGCGTTACCTCTCATTTAATCATTTGTCTCACTTCAATGGATATCGATTTGCATGTTAACCAAATATGTTTTATTTTAGTTTGATGTAAATGCGTGCAGGCCAATCCTCCGTATCAAAGTGTCGTGAACATAGTGTTTTGTGATTAGTTGATTATTATTAACCATTTGAATATTTTAAATGTCTGTCAAATCATTGTCATTCCTTGTCGATTGATTTTATTTTTTGTTACATTTATGTGTATGTATCGTAAGCGTCAAAGTGCCTTTTATAATTAAGTATTCCTGGAAAAAGAAACTGCTTAGACAAATTTGAATATTGTGTATTTAAATGAAAATACTGTATTTATATGGATAATTGTCGAGACATTTTATTATATACTTCTGGGGCGTAGCAAGAGAGGGGAAAACGCCGAGGCAAACCCAGACGCAGGGAGCTTGAACCATGTGGATAATAAATATCAGTATCATGGGCAAAAATAAAACAAATCTGCGGAAATTCCAGACGAGGCAAGCGCCTCAACTGCCTCATTCTGGCTACGCTAGAGTACTTCGTAATTTGTATGAAAAATCTGAAAATCCAAACCTTTGTCGTCGAAATAGTTTTCTGGTTTTAGGCGACAAATATATTAGCCATTGCGTATTTAAACTAATCAAACTATTCGAATAATCCAGACACGTGTCTGTATGGATATATCCGTAATATTATATAATACGCTTTAAAGTTATTCTTAAACTTAGGTAGATAATGGATATTATTATTATAATTTTACCAAATTATAGGTGCGTAACAGTCTGTAAATTTGTCATCAGTGAATAGTGAGAGCGTACTTACCTGTTCATTCATGACAGAGCACGTGATGTAATATCACAACAGGTGTTTTCAGGTGACTACTACATCGATACTGCCTATTGCATATTAATACATGTACCTATAATATTGTATAATATTAATTCTTGTCTTTTCAACTGAATTGTGTGTATACATTCCATTTATGTACGTATATTTTTTTCTAGGACACAGGACTAGGAGACTGATTATGTATTATATACAAATATGTGTAAAACGCAAGCATGTATTTTAGATAAAGGCTTCTAGATTTTTAGATCGCTGTTTAAATCGAGTTTCGAGGATCAGGTTGAAAATCTATACCAATAACCTTTGTGTTTCCTATTTCTGTGAACATCAAGTTTACTGCTATGTTTTTATAGATGATAGCACTGAGTTTTGTGTTTCCTATTTCTGTGAACATCAAGTTTACTGCCATGTTTCTGCAGGATAGCACTGAGTTTTGTGTAGGATAGAATCCATAAAAATGACTGTCCATTATAGTAATTTAAATATTTGTATTTTTCTCATAAAATAAAGGAACCACAATGCAACTGATGCAAGTCACATTATTTGGTGCGAACTATCGTTTATTTGCTGAATCGGTAAGGGCGTTTCCAGTTGAAAAAAATTCGGGGGAGGGGCAGAACGCACGTGTATTTTTTATGTTATTCTTGGTAAAAACGGTCAATTTATGTGGGTGGAGGGTTGGTGAAAGGAATTATAAATTATAATTACCTTGGTTCTAGGTCTTTGACCACCGGCAATAAATAAATTATATGGTGGAGGGTCATTTTGGTATCAACTCCATGTGTATATTAAACTTGGTAGGTGGTCATGAGCATATTTTATAAAAAAAATTGCTGGGGTGAAAATTAATTTTTTTTTTATATAGTTGGTACCCTACAAAATTAAAGGCGTTCTGCCGCCCCACCCCCAGTATAAATTTAACTGGAACAGCCCTAATGCAAATTTCAATACACACGAACCGCCAGTTGGTGACATGATGAACTGCTTCTTTCTGAAATTAAAGTTGTAAACTTTGCTGAACTTTATTCAAGAAGAATGTAAAGACCAGCATTATGCTGCATAATTAGGTAACCCGTTGCTTCTTCTTCTTCTGCTTCGGTTTTCTTCAAGAAATACAATGTTAAATTAGTTCTCACCTAATTGTCAACATAACTATTTTGAATGAACATCGAAAAAATATATTTGATTTTTCAATATATAGAACCTTAAAATGGAAATTTATAGAAGTTGCCATAGTTATAGATCCAAGTGTAAAAGTTTAGCTTTATACGTGTAGCAGTTGCAGTAGATTCAGGGGAGTCCGGACCCCAACCCCGTATTTCTTTTTTTTTAATAACTATATTTTGCGAGTGGAAGGAAGTGAAAATTAGCCATTTTTCCCGTTCTCTTCAACCATCACATTTGGACCCACCCCCCACCCCACCTTTCTGAAATTCTGCATCCGCGCCTGCCTGATATTAAGTATAGACTTAA
>JAULBS010084627.1:0-18465 GCA_032355785.1 Symmetromphalus regularis | reverse complement strand
TTGAACAGGGGGATACTCATATAATTATTCCCCCCCCCCTTTTTTTTTTTTGCTTTGAAATTTTTTAATTTAAATAATCTTCGCCAGTATTTCTCTTTATTGTATCAATATAACACTTAACCATGTGATCTTAGCACAGATATATCGAAGTTGATTAGGGGTCTATAATGGCATCAATCCTGGGTGGGATGAGGGAGACAAATCCCCCACATTTTGGACTATGGTGATGCTTCTTCCCTACCACTTGCCGGAAGCGATTTTTGCATTTGGTGTAATTATCAGATTGTGATAACGCTATTAGTGTTGAATAGTGACAGTCCTCATAAAATCATTAACAAAATATGTTTTCGAAAACTGTTGATGGCAGTCAAAATATTTTGATTTATGGTTATGCTTGTGTATTTTATCACTAGACTATTCTAAATTACATGTATATTTAATCTGGTCTGCGTCTTGATTTTGTAGATTCCTAGATAGTAAAGTTAGTGTCTTTAGTATCAGTTTTGAGATAGTGTAAATAAAATAGCAGAACTTGTACATACATGTATGTACATGTAGTTGTAATGTAAATGATTATTTTCACATTATTTAGATTTTTGTTGAAATGCCTTCTTTATTTTTATTTTTTTTAAATGTTAATATACTCAACCAAAAAAGAAAGTTTGCATGTGCCAGTTTACTATAATCGAAAACCACTGTGCGTACACAACTTGCGATATTACTACACACACACACACTCACCCATACACACACTCACCTCCTTTTAAATGGTGTGGTTATCTAATTCCAGAATTTCTGCCATGAATGTCGTCTGGTTTATGAAATAAATGACTTGATTACATGCATACTTTCTTTTTTGATTCAGAATGTGATAAAATATATGTGATCGATGATAAATATATGTGATAGATGATAAATATATGTGATATATTATGTTATTTATGATCGTGTCTGTGGAAACGTATATGAAGTTGTTCATTAACAGAAAATGTTTAAAATGTTATAAATGTTAGTGCACATGTTCGGGTACCTGTTTATTGGAAATGTTAAGAAATCAAATAATTTTACATACATGTTGATATTGTACATTGAAAATTAATTTAAATTTGATATTAAGTTCAGTTAAAATAAATGCTGTTTTGTTGTAATTTTCGTGATACCAAATATAAATTTTCACCAAAATGTTTAGAATTCTTAGTCATCACAGATACTGTGATGCACTGAAAATGAACAGTTTTAAAACAGTTGAACATTTTTAAGTTACTAATATCAAATCTACATTTTCCCGAAAATGATTAGGACTGTTGTCATCGCAGATGTTGCGATTCTACTGAAAATGAACAATTTTAAACCAAAATAATTGAATATTTTTACTTCTGCGACTATCGACTATCCCCAAAAATTGGGATAGTGCAATAAAGATATTTTGTAATTTTATTCTCATTTGTATATATTGTGAGTTTCACAGGCATGGTCACATTTCCTGCTTTCAAGATGTGAAAAGCTGTTTCCAATCACATTTTGCTGTGTATAAATTGTGCTCTGCTACTTACATTGTTAGTTCACTAGTAAATGTTTTCTGTAGCAAATATTTAGTCATACAGTTTTTGACATTTATTTTGTACTCTAATGTTTTGTAAATAATTAAACACTGTAGTGAGGCAAAATTGATTGCCGTACACTTCATGCTTTGTACTGAATGAATCATGAAGACAGATCTTCATTGTCATGACATTATAGGCACAAAGTTAGTCATGTTTTAACATTTAATTTTTTTTTATCTAGCGGTGTCAATTTTGTAGAGATTTGATTTCAAAATACTTTGTCATTTAGACCATTTTTTTTAGATTTCTTTTCCAACCAGAGGTCCACAACTGGTTCATCAAAGGCAGTGGTATGTGCTGTCCTGTCTGTTGGACAGTGCATATAAAATACCCTTGCTGCTTATCAGAAAGTGTAGCCTACATGTATGTGGCGGCAGTAGGTTTGCTGCTTATCAGAAAGTGTAGCCTATGTGGCGGCAGTAGGTTTCCTCTTTAAAAAATGTTGGGATCACCATATGATTGACGTCTAATGGCTGATGATAAAATAAAAATCAATGTGCTCTAGAGACATTGTTAAATAATACTAACTTTTTTTTAAAGATTTTTTCCAGCTAGACTTCTTACTTTTTGTGTAATCTTGTGGAACTATTCTGTCCTTATTGTTTCAAACTTACCTATTTAATTTTGTATTTAATTGCCTCAGAACAATTTTTTTTTTCTATATACGGTTCAATGTAAGACGCTAATGTGCCACTTTGTCTGTGTACTCTAAATTTTTTTTTATTAATTACACAGATAGCAATAAAAACCTTCTGTCCTGTGAATGTGGTTTTGTTGAGTAAAAAAAACTTAACATGTGTCTTGGTTATTTAGGGGCCATCCATAATTTTCAACATTTTCATGAGTGTACAAACGACACGGGGGAGACGGTTAAGGGGCCAGTGTACACTTTTGGAAAATGAAAAATGTTAATCCATTGATGTGTGAATCGGTGGACACATTCAAATTTCGCACGCCACTAGCTCTGCTTTCTTCACTTCACAGTGTAAAATGGCTCCTGATCGGAATTTTGGTGACCTATTTTCTTTTGTTAATAGGAGAAATTTGGCCATTCACAGATCCCTGGCCTTGTTTTTGGGAATATGGACCTGGATTACTTCGTGGCATCAACATTTTTCATTTGGGGAAATACACTTTTAGGGATTTGTCAAATGTGTATTCTTTGTACACGTGAGAAAATGTTGAAAATTATGGATGGCCCCTTATTTGCGTTAACAAGAGCGTGGCTTCAGTACAATAGGTAGATAGTGTGATGTTATTAATTGGGAAGATCTTAATACTAACTATTCACTAATCTAATTAATGAGAAAGATTCATTTATTCAAGCAGTCAGTTGGTTTTCGGATCGATCCTTCTCAGTGGGCCCATTTTCAGTTTGGGCTATTTTCCGTTCCAGCCAGTGGTCAATTACTGGTTCATTAAAGGCCGTAGTATATGCTGTCCTGTCTGTGGGATGGTGCATATAAAAGATCCCTTGCTGCTAATCGGAAAGAGTAACCTTTGTGGCGGCAGCCTGGTTTCCTCTAAATAAATATGTCAGAATGACCATATGATTGACGTCCAATAGCCGATGATAAGATCAAAATCAATGTGCTCTAGAGGTGTCATTAAATAAAACAAACTTTACATTTATTCAAGCATTGGAATTACACGCCATTCAGCATATATATACATGTACGTGCCACTAAAGTTCATGTTATGTCTCAAGGTATATCCCATATGCCCCAAGGCTACAAGTAAAAATAAATAAAACATTTGTCAATGTAGGTACAAATGGAAACAGTTTTTCTCGATTTCTGTACACTGTGGCAACAAATTGGCCTCCAAAATGCCCAAATTCATTTTTGGGTGAAGGACGTTGCCTTTGGATTTCAGGAAGAATACTCCCCAGTTACTTTGCCCAATTCCCATGCCTGTTTATTAGAAATGTCAATTTCTTCTCGTAGATTTTTGTAAACTTCATGGAAGTGATTGGGACTTAGTGTATGGTCAGATCAGATCTTAAATATTTCTGCTCACGACCTCTTAATTAATTTCTTTGTTGTGATATTAATTTTAATTATAATTATAGTCCTTTGTTGGATTGTTACAATTATTGTTCTTGTTATTATCTTATGACATTTTAGTTGATTTTGGTTATAGTCATTTGTTGAACTGTTAAAATTGTTATTATTTTCTTTATTGTGACATGTTTGTTGATTTTGGTTTATGATCCTTTGTTGGACTGTTAAAATTATTATTATTGTTATTATTATTATTTTCTTTATTGTGACATGTTTGTTGATTTTGATTATAAATATAATCCTTCATTGGACTGTTACCAAATATAACTGAATTTAATATAATAACAAAATTTCACTCTGGGATTGTTGACAGTTTTCTGGTTCACATTGAGTACTTCCAGACAAGCACTTCAGAATATTGACAGGACGGCAGTGTTTGAGATTAGCGATATCCCGGGGATACCAGATTTTAATTTGGGATACCATTTGTCAAGAACCCAGTATCCCACTGGGATACTATAAAATATTGTTGTTGCCTTTCTAAAAAAATCATCCGTTTTGTTTTCCTTTTTGTTTTGTTTTTATCTCGAAGTTTGTTTACGTTTCGTTTAACAAATCGTAATTTTTCGGCAAATTTAAATATTCCGAACCCAGTCTAATGCTATGCCGTAACAATGTTTTGCCACCAATTCCAGCAACCAATTTTCCTTGTGAGCAATTTTTTTTAGCAACCAATTTATCATTTGTCATGTCTTTCAAAAATAATATTTACAATTACATCCAGATTATAACTGCACAACAGTTTACATATTTAGTAGAGTCAAGCTTAATGATATGCCTTGTTAATCCAATGTATAATAATGCTCATAATAATGCTCACTTTGACATTATGAAAAATAATTCCCAGTTATGAGTGTCCACTGAAGTAATAAAACATTAATCCGCTGTCTATTTTAATGGTTACAAACTCAGCATAATCTAGTTAATGATTGAGTCGGCCGTATTCATTGCTGTTAGTGTGACATTTAAGAGTTTTAATATATCTCAATGTCAGGTAGTGGTACCCAAAAGTAGGATACTAACTTCTCAAATGGGATACCAGATTTTGAAATGCTAGTATCCAAATGGGATACCGCCCAAAAATTTCAATCTCAAACACTGGACGGTGCATATAAAAGACGCCTTACTGCTTATCGGAAAAATGTGTCAGAATTACCATATCATTGATGTCCAATAGCCGATAAGATGAAAATCAATGTGCTCTAGAGGCGTCGTTAAATAAAAATTTACTTCAGAATGTTGACAAATATGTTTGACAAATTAATGTTTTTAATTAATACACAGACTGACACACCCACTTGGTATTCTTCGTCAGAACTGGAAGATGTGAGCCAATGTTATTGATGTCTTAATTGTGGAGAAATGATCTAAAATTATTAAAATATGAAAAAAATAGAAATATAAAATAGCCTTTTATTGTCTTGAAAATATATATTAATGGTAAGTATTTTTTTTACAGAAATATATGTGTGTATATATTATTATTATATTATTATTATTGATAAGAATTCGCTTTCAATACCTTGTTGTATTTAGAAATTTCTACTTCTCTGCTTAACATCACTAAGTCATTGTTGTAAATGTGCATACATTATTATAATTAATATTTTGTTGTTGGTTTCATTTTGACAATGTATTACAGATGTTTGTTTTGTTACTGTTTACATTTGTATAAATGTATCCATTTAAAGTGCCAAGTACACAGTTTTTACAGCTCTTTTTTTAATTTATTTTTTTGATTACCTGCTTTGATGTTAATGTTGGTCTCGTAGTGGAAAACCTGCCACCACATAGTATTCATTTTGATAAGCAGCAAGGGATATTTTATATGAACTTGTCCACAAACTGTACAGCACTAATTTTTTTGTTTATTTTTAGTTTTACTTGTTAATTCTTTGTTATATACGAAAGACAGTTGATATGTGCTGTTAGGTTTGTGGAAAATTGCGTACGAAAGATATTGCTGGAAAAGAAATATTAAATCTTTCTCATCTTTCAGAATTAACATTTCAAGGTCACAGGTTTTAAAAATAATCCACAAATTTTTATTTATAATTGGGCATAAATATTTCTGATAACTCAGTGAAGAAGAAAAAAAAACAATGGTTTTAAAAAAAAAACTTTTTTTATATATATAAAACATTTTGTAGATAATTCAGTAATGTTTTTATATTTTTATTTTATTTCTGCCTATGTGGTGGTAAGTTTCTTCTGTAGACCATGTGTCATGAGATTATATCTAAGACGTACATGTAGTAATAATAGTTTAAACAATGTAATTTCATGTTAAAATATTTCTATCCTTTATCAGTGTTTACCCCAGGGTTGTCATTTTGAACAGATTGCCAATGAAAATCATCGGTTAAAACCAGTTTGTGATCGGTTGTTTTTTCGTCAGTCATAAACAATTAAAATCAAATATTTTCACCTGCGGATACAAACTAGGACGTTCGATGTTTGTTACGGCAATTTTGATTGGTTAATGACTTAATAATGTCCTTCTGGTTGCAGTTCTCCGGATTAGGAGCAATATAAAATACAACAATTAGCCAATGGAGGCCCCCTGAACCCCTTGCCTGATATGTTACTTTCACAATTGGATCTGTCATGTATCTAAATTTATTTTATATACCCCGATTGCCAGTCTTTATTTTTTCTGTGCTGGGGGTGGGGTGGGGGAAATGTGTCATTAAATATATCTAAATTTGTTTGATAACCCCCAATGGACTGTTTATTTTTTCTTGTGCTTATAGGGTGGGTCGTTAAATGTATATATCTAAATTGCTTTAATGGCATCCAGTAGTCGTCGTTTATTATCTGTTCATGGTGGGGGGAGGTGCTTGTGACTGTTATTAAACAAATATATCTAAATTACTTTAACCCCCAATTGCCAGAGTTTATTTTTTTATGCTTGGGGTCGGTAGATCGTTAAACAGACTTAACTATTACATATAATGGCACCCGAAAGTCGTTTATTTTTTGTGCTATTGGGAGGCGGGGGGTGGGGTGGGGGTGTCATTGAACAAATATATATAAATTACTTTAATAACCCCCAATTGCCAGTGTTTATTTTTTGGGAGGTTTTTAAGATTATAAAAAAAAAAAAAAATGAGTTCTTTCAGTATATGAGTGAAACAGGTCTGGTAACATTGTATATTGTGTGGTTAGTGCATATAATTTCACTCTCATATGCAAGTGATCATATTTGGTTTCAGTAAATACTGAAATTCCAAAGGTACATTCTCCGGGTGCTAATCTAGGATAGAAAAAGGGAGAAGTTTGATAAAAATGGGAGAAGTGAACCCACCAAAAACAAAATATATTTGTTTGTCTTGTAGGCCTATAAGCCTTTTTTCAGGGGAGGTAGATTAGTGCCTGATTGATTCTCTGAAAACGTAAACACTGGGTGAAACACGGTTTTGTATTGACCACGCATCTAGTAATAAATAAACTTGTGATTAACATGTCTGGTGTGTAACTTAAAATGTTTTTTATTTGTAGTATGCTTTGGTAATACGAGGCGGAACTAAGCACAATCTCAAGGCCGAAGAGCTAGTTCTGGGCGATATTATTGAGATGAAATTCGGAGATCGTGTTCCTGCTGACATTAGAGTCATATCTGCCCATGGATGCAAGGTTAGTATAAATAGAGGTTGACTCACACTTGGCTACTATCGGCCTCCGTGGTGCACGGGTTAAGTTATCGGACTCAAGGCTGGTAGGTACAGAGGTCAAATCTCAGTCGAAGCATGGGATTTTTAATCTCAGTCGAGGCATGGGATTTTTAATCTCAATAACGGCTCCAACCCAGAGTGAGTGCTCCGCAAGACTCAGTGGGTAGGTGTATACCACTTACACCGACCAGTGGTCCACAACTGGTTTAACAAAAGCCGTGATATGTTCTATTCTGTTTGTGGGATAGTGCATATAAAAGATCTCTTGCTGTTTGTAGAAAAGCAGCGGGTTTCGTGTCCTACTAACACTAACCTCTGTCCTGAACAGACAGCACAGGAATCTGAGTTGCGTGCCCATGACAGGGTGCTTGAACCTTAATTGGATATAAGCACGAAAATAAATACAACCACCACCACTTGACTATGTGTTTAAATTATCAGATGTTTGACATCCAATAGCCGATGATTAATAAATCAATGTGCTCTAGTGGTGTCATTAAACAACATAAATAAATAAAGACAGTTATCACAGAACTCATTAAGTCCCTCTGACACAATTGACAATTGATATTTCAACTCCTGTGGTACATTCAGATGGTACATTCAGATGGGTACATTCAGATGGGTACATTCAGATGGTACATTCAGATGGATTAGTGATTGCTTGCTATATCGTATTCGACCGTTTAAGCATACAGAGCGGTATTTGTCATCGTTTAAGCGCACATGTCAAGGCAAATGTAAAACAAAATCTCTGCTTTCCTCCTGACATCAGTTTCGAACGGCACTTAGCAACGACAAAAGAAAACTTCTGAGAGATAAAATAACACCAATTTATTCTCACAAAAACTATGGTAAATCATTTGTAAACAAGGGTGTGCATTTAAACGGTCAAACACTGCTGGTTTTTATGCTTAACATTAGATAAATATTATGTAATAGAAGACAGTAGTAACCAGTCAAATTATTTACAAACACTCGTCGTCCTAAACATGCCATTGATACATGTTGTCACCATCAATGACTAGGTTGACCTACTATACTTCGCATCACTTGAAGTGGAACATCTAAACAGCAGCGATTTTCAGTTGAAAAATAAGTGCAAAAAGGATAAACAACTGCCTTTCAAACCTTTTGCAACATATACATGATACACAAATTTAAAGTATTTCACAACTTTTTGAATTTTATATGGTTGCTACGGTAACAAAAGTCGTAACTGAAAAGTGCAAAAAATCTAGGCTAAGATACATAATAATAGTTTTTTTCCTCTTAAAAAATTTAATATTCAGTATATGTTCTTGAAATTTTGTATAAAAATTTGACTTCCAAAACTGTTTTCCTTTTTGTTCTACAATCCATAGAATAAAAGTTATTGTTAGAAACGATGGTGCCAATCTGAGGTAAAGCCAAGTATAACTGCACACTAACTGGGTTTTGTATGTTATAGGTAGATAACTCTTCCCTGACTGGCGAATCTGAACCACAGACGAGGACAGCAGAATTCACACACGAGAACCCGCTTGAAACCCGAAACCTGTGTTTCTTTTCCACCAACTGTGTAGAAGGTTGGTAGCCAGTTAATTTTGTCTGTTGTCAGAATGTCCCATATCCGGTGTATGTATGCATCAGCAGTGTTTTAAAAAGTAGGCGGTCACCGGCGGTAAATCGCCTCTGGGTAACAGCTTTTGCAGCCGCCTACTTTTCGTTTTTGGTCAAAAATATGTTATTTTATGCTTGCCAAGATCGCCGGCTACCATCACTGTTGTACCCTGCAACTTCTCAAACTACTGAGGGCCCTGCATAAGTACAGTTCACAGGACCCTTTAACCCCTCTCCCACCCAAAATATAATCTGTAGGCTCTTAGGGTTTATGTTAAAAAAAAGAAAAGAATTTGAGTAAAAAAAAAATTGTTTGCTTGTGTTTGTTTTGCTTTTCACAAAAAGAAAGGCAGGTGCTTGTAGTCTATGTGAATCAGTAGCCTTGGGATCAGCTTTATTTCTGGTCATTCGCAGTGCGGTTCACTAGCAGCCATTGTGCGGTTTGGTGATGCCCGGAGCCAACTCCTTCATTGTATACTCCCAAGACTCTATAGGGCCTGATTTTAATTTCACTCTGTGATTAGATTCCCCCCCACCCTGAAATGGATACCCGGATCATAGACCCTCTGTCTCCATTTCTTCATGCTTCTGGTTTCATTAGTAGACTATGTCCCACATAATATTTGCTAGCCACAGATTAAAACATTGTGAAAGAACAGAACAGATCTTTATTTCTCTCAAAACCACCATTCGGTGACATAAGAGCAATACAAAAATATTACAGAAAGAATCTCAATCAAGGAAACAAGACAGATATTTAACAGTAAGTAAAAAATACATGATAAAATACAAAATAAATACATCTGGAGATAAATACTTTGTTAATGATAATAAAGTGACACAATTTTCTTTGTGTGCCAGCATTTTTAGAGTTAAAAAGCAGTTTAAATTTAAGAATATTTGGTCGAATAATATCAGTCAGAATTTCCTTTCTTTACATGTGCATGTTTTGTTGTCATAGGAACTGCCGTGGGAATTGTCGTGAAGACCGGAGATAAAACAGTAATGGGTCGTATTGCCAACTTGGCGTCAGGACTGGAGGTGGGAGAGACACCCATAGCCAAGGAGATCGCCCATTTCATTCACATCATTACAGCGGTGGCCGTTTTCCTCGGTGTCAGCTTCTTCGTCATCGCCTTCATCCTGGGTTACTTCTGGCTCGACGCTGTCATCTTCCTCATTGGTATCATCGTCGCCAACGTCCCTGAAGGTCTGCTTGCTACCGTTACTGTAAGTATTGGCTAAAATAAATGCAACTGTGCAATAGAATTGTTACGGTTTTATTTTAAAGAACAGGGATACACTTGATTACTTATCAAAATAACCAAATGTTTGACATTATGGTCGCTGATTACTAATAAATCAGTATGTTGTAGTAGTGTCGTTAAAAAGAAATATATATATACCTTATAAAATTACATTTTTTAGGTAATATATTTTAATTTTTAGGATTTCTTTAAATTTAACCTTTAGAATTAATTTTGACATACATCCGGTTGAGTGGGTATTTGTAAATTGCTTTCCTGCACACATTACGAATGGAAAAGCCAATAAAAACCTAAAATAACTGATGTGTATGGACTAAATATTATTATTATTGTGATTTTTGTTTATTGTAATTGTGATTTTTGCAATATTTATTGGTATTTTTATGGGATCAAAAATCAACAAAGACAGCTACACATGCACACACCATTACAATTAGGGGTTGGCTGTCTTTACCAATATCTTCACCTACTGTGTCACATTGGCCCAAGTTCGTATATAAAATTATAAGTAATTAAATTAACTTCCATGTCACATTTTTTGTTGGTTGGAAAAATGATCAAATAAACAATCAAAATATCAATCAGAAATAGCTATTATGTCCTCAATGTGAGCACAATGTTACGCATTTGTTGCCGATCACATAAATTTTGCCTAGAAAACTTTTTCTCAAATTAAAATTGCCAACAAAAAATGAAATTACAAGAAGTTAATCAGCAGTTTAGTAGTCTTTTTATTGAACATTCTTTTAGAGGAGAACTCCATTGTGCATGGAAAATAAAGTATCACACCACACTTATTTTTTAAAGTTAACTGTTATAACAGTGTGTCGAGAAATATCGCCTTCAATATTCAGAAGGTTAATTCATTCATGTTTTTGTGTTCTTACCTTTTCAGGTGTGTTTGACTCTAACCGCCAAGCGTATGGCCAGCAAGAATTGTTTGGTGAAAAACTTGGAAGCCGTAGAGACACTTGGATCGACGTCAACCATCTGTTCCGATAAGACCGGAACTCTGACACAGAACAGAATGACAGTTGCTCACATGTGGTTTGACGGCCGCATCGTCGAGGCAGACACCAGCGATGAGCAGTCGAGTGAGTAGCTGTAGATAAAGTTAGATAGCAGTTTGGGCTATTTTCCATTCCAGCCATTGATTCACAAAGGCCATGGCATGTGCTGTCCTGTCTGTAGGATGGTTCATATAAAAGATCCCTTGTTGCTTATAGGAAAAGAGTTGACTATGTGACGGCGGCGTGTTTCTTCTAAATACATGTCAGAATGACCCCGTGATTGACGTCCAATAGCCGATGATAAGATAAAAATCAATGTGCTCTAGAGGCGTCGTTAAATAAAACAAACTTTCTTTTCTTTTGTGTAGAATTCTGTGTTTTAGTCCACAGGCAGTAAACAAGTGCAGCTGGTGCTATTACTGCAGACACACAAACCTAAATCTAATTCCAGAATTTCTGCCATGAATGTCGTCTGGTTTATGAAATAAATTACTATTGATTACATGCATATTTTCGTTTTTTGGGTTGAGTATATTAAAAACTCAAAAATGACATGACGCAACACACGGCACAGATGTTAATGAAAATCTTATTATTAACTTCTCCAGTTACCTGTCCAGGTTACGTAACTGATTGGTATCCAAATGAAGCATATTATATGTTCATTGTTGTCATTAGGAAAATAACCTATGGTCATTTCTGTTCATTTGAGTGTTGAAATTAATAGTTGATCTCAATGATAACGCTTGTTGTCTCAGTTTTTAGAGAATTAAATTATGGTCTGATTGCTGCCAAAAAATATTGTTATAAAAGTAAAGGGAGGCAACTCACATCAATTTTATATCCAACCCTTGAAATTGCCCATGACAGTTGGCAGTGCTGTGAAGATTGCCACAGGTTTTTTTTATTCTCTGTGGCAATTTTTTTTTTAAAGGTGTATTTTTTTCTTATAACTAATAAAGTATACTTTACGCAAAAATTGCTCTCAAAAAAGGCCATGGACATAATTTCTGCACAGAATTTATTAATTACATAGGTTGCATGCCATATTTTAGTCTTGACCACTATCACTCACATTAATTTAGCAACATGTTAATTTCATGATTTACTGTATGTAATACATTTCTTTTGTTCACTAGATGCAACATACTCTCGCACGGACGTCACTTGGATGAATCTGGCACGTATTGGCATGCTGTGTAACCGTGCAGAGTTCAAGTCTGGCCAAGATGATATACCTATTCTTAAGAGGTAATACTCAGAATACATCCACGTTATTGTTAGAGGTGACTCTGTGGTCCAACGGTAGAATGTCGGACTCTCATGCTTATGACAGTGGTTCAAAACCCATTGGAGGCTGACCCACACTTTATTATGCGTCAAAATAACTAAATGTTTGACATCCAATAGCCAGGAGTGGGATGTAGCTCAAATGGTAGAGTGTCCACCTGTGAAGCTGTCTGTCGTCGGATCAATCCTTCTCATAGGACTCATTTGCAGTTTGGGCTATTTTCCGTTCCAACTGGTTCATCAAAGGCCGTGGTATGTCTGTGGGACGGTGCATATAAAAGACCCCTTGCTGCTTGTAGAAAAGAGTAGCCAATATGGCGGCAGCGGGTTTCCTCTAAAACATATGTCAAAATGACCATATGATGGACTATAATAGCCAATGATAAGATAAAAATCAGTGTGCTCCAGAGGCGTCGTTAAATAAAACAAACTTTACTTTTCCAATAGCCAATAATTAATAAATCAATGTGCTCTAGAGTTGTAGTTAAAAAAATAATAATAATAACTGGAATTAAGATTTTCTGCAAATCAGGATAATTTTTATTTTTTTATTTATGACTTTAGACATTCTGCTTAAAATATCCGTAATTGAAAAAATATAAATTTTGTCTTATTTTTGTCCAGAGAGTGCAATGGTGATGCCTCCGAATCAGCCCTGCTCAAATGTGTTGAGTTATCCATTGGACACGTCACTGAGTTCCGTCGCAGAAACAAGAAAATTGCTGAAATTCCATTTAACTCGACAAACAAGTACCAGGTGTGTATTCGTAGGCTTTGAAATTTGTGGTGGCAGTCGGCAGTGCTGCCATAGAAGCTGCTGTGTAATTGTTTTGTGACAGTTTTGTACTGCAGTTGCAAAATTTTAACCATATTACACTGCATGAAAAATCTCTTTGTTGCAATGTTGTAGCAAAATAATTTACAAGCTCTGTTGAGTGACATTACAAAAATAGCCGCTGATAAGATAAAAAGTCAGTGTGCTCTAGAGGCGTCGTTAAATAAAACAATCTTTACTTTGGGTGGCACCAAAATAGAGCCACCCAAATTTAGGGTGCCCAAATTATTATATATTTTTTTTTAAATCACACCCTGAACATATGTTAAGCAGTATACTTGATTATAATAGTAACATTGATTAAAGTTCGGCTTTAGTTGAACAATTACAGATATTACCGATCAGTATGTAAACTTTACTGGTTCCCACGAATTAGTTCCAAACAATCACTAAGAAATGAATGACTTTGTTGCACTTCAAAATGAAACCAGTTAACGTAAGTTAGTAGCCATTGCTCACAAATGACCACGTTGTGCCCATATTAACCCTTTGCGACTTTGGAACAGGAAATCCAGCTATTAAAAAAATCACTGTTCAGACTTCAGAACTGGAAATCCTGTTGTGTGTTTTTAACTTTTATTTACCACCAAATTCGTCATAACTGCAGTTTAGGTAATGCTAAGAACAACATCCTGTGTGAAAATTTTCTGATTTTTTTGGTCAATTTTCGGCCGATTTTGTATCGAAGTGTAATGGCGGCATCGATTTTTTTGTTGCACAGTGTTTTCAGAAAATGACCCCGATAGTTGTTTTATCGGAATATGAGAATAAAAACGGAATGCACGTAAGTGAAATAGTATCACGAATATAAGATGACATACCACTTCCGAGACATATGTACGTTGTCGGAGTGAGTGAAAATTTTCTAAATGGGTCAATTCGTTAACAGATTTTCATCAAAATTTTATGTTCTTATAATAAGAAATTAATACAATAAATACCTGTATATATATATATGATGATGAGATAATTAATACAATAAAAACCTGTATTCATACATAATGATGAGATAATTCTTAAAGGAAATTCATTTATCTTCACAAATATACTTTAACCAACCTTCTACCGTGAATAATAAAAAAGTTATCATCAATTAATCATCTTTAAATTTATCCTTTGTTTAACTGCTGAAATATATCAATTCCTGTGGCACTTTAAGGCAGTGGAAAGTTGAGTCTGAAAGGGTTAATGCAATCTAAAGTCACTCGTCTGATTTTTGTCGTCAGGTTTCTATCCACGAGACTGAAGATCCAAACGACCCTCGATGCATTCTGGTCATGAAGGGAGCCCCGGAGAGAATAATGGAGCGATGCACCACGGTTCTGCTCAACGGCAAGGATATTGCGCTCGATGACCAGTTCAGGGAGGCGTTCAATGCTGCGTACATGGAGCTCGGAGGTCTCGGAGAGAGAGTACTCGGTAAATTTTTACGGCTTCTGTTTTCATGGGAATTTAGTTGGATTTCTGTATCATCAATTTTTTATCTCCAGTATTATTTACATTATTAATACAGACCTGTTTACTTTTACGATTTTTGCATAAAATGTACGATATTCAGGTACTTTTGATTATTGTATGCTACCTTGTAGAAATTTTAAAAAAAGGGAATTTGTTTTCATGTGATAATTTTCTGTTTTAACACTGCTCAGATCAGGGTATATCTAGTTGACGGTATTTCCAGTGTGAAGACAAAAATGGCCGAGAGCAGAAATTATTTTTTTTAATTTTGTTGTTAATTTTGCTATTGTATTTTACTGTGATTTAGCTATTTTTCATCTTATAGGGTAAACAGGTCTGATAATATGACACATTTATTTCTAACTAGTGAGTTTATATTTTTGAGGGCTGACAGTATATAATTATTCATAATGACATTTTATGTAAAATGATGTACCTTAGACACTCAAAATATAATTTTAGAAATTTATAATTATTTTTTAAATATTTTGATGAATGTTTTCACTGTTTGGTGTTTTAGGATTCTGTGATTTCTTCCTACCCATTGATCAGTTTCCACCCGGATTCCAGTACGATCCCGAAGAACCGAATTTCCCAATCACTGGTCTCCGATTTGTCGGTCTCATGTCCATGATAGATCCACCCCGTGCTGCTGTCCCCGATGCTGTTGGAAAGTGCCGCAGTGCTGGCATCAAGGTGAGGTTACGTCAGCTGGGATGACCATCTTTACTTGTTCCCCAAAATAGTAGAAATACTTAATATATTTAACCCTTTGCGACTTTGGAACGGGAAATCCCGCTATAAAAAAAATCACTGTTCAGACTTTTTAACTTGAATTTACCACCAAATTCATCATAACTTGACATGTGCAGTTTGGGTAATGCTAAGAACAACATTCTGTTAGAAACGTAGCATGGTTTGCTGTGAAAATTTAAAGATTTTTTTGTCAATTTTTGGCCGATTTTGTATCGAAATGTAATTGCGGCATCGATTTTTCGTGGCACGTCTTCTTGCAAAATGACCGCAATAGTGATGTTTTATCAGAATATGAGAATAAAAACTCACGACTGAATGCAAGTAGGTGAAATGGTATCACGAATATAAGATGACATACCACTTCCGAGACATGTGCACGTTGTTGGAGATGAGTGAAGTTTTTCTAAGTGTGTCAGTTCGTTAACCGATTTTCATAGAAATTTTGTCCTTATAATAAGAAATTAATACAATAAAAACCTGTATTTATATATAATGAGGAGATAATTCTTAAAGGAAATTCATTTATCTTTACAAATATACTTTAACCAACCTTCTACCATGAATATTAAAAACGTTATCATCAATTACTGAATTAGCCATCTTTTAAATTTATCCTTTGTTTAAATGCTGAGATATATCAATTCTTTGGGCACTTTAAGGCAGTGGAAAGTCAAGTCTTAAAAGAGTTAAAAGCCAAGGTATGTGCCATCCTGTTTGTGGGAAAGAGCATAGAAAAGATTCCTTGTTGCTAATGGGAAACCCTAGCAGGTTTCCTCTGAAGACTACTTGTTACAATTACAAAATGTTTGACATTCAATAGCAAGTGATAATAAATCAATGTGCTGTAGAGATGCTGTTAAAAAACAATTAAAAAAAAAAATAACATTAAGAAACAAATGTACAAGAGGGTATGAATAATAATGATCTAAAGTAATATATAAATATCTAATTACGTTGACTTTTTTTTTCTTTTCTAGAAACTGATGGTAAAATAAAACGGTAAGTGTTTTTTCACCACAAAATAGAATTATATAATATACAAGGAACTGTTACATTATGTTTGTTTAATAACATTTAAAAAAAAAAATATAGCCTTGCTTTAATCCTCAGAGCTTAATGAAAGGAACAGTTTGTTTACTTTATAATTAATGAACAATAAAGTGATTCCTCTGGCCCTTTGTGGATTATTTTTCACAAATCAACAGTTAGCCATTTAAACAGAGCCTCAATGGTCCATTGGTAGGACATCAGACTTTCAAGGTGAAGACAGTTCAAAATCCATTGGAAGCTCAATCACACTGACTACATGTAAAAATTACCAAATATTTCACATCCAATAGCTGATGATTAATAAATTAAACCAAACAAAATCTCTATTACATATTACTATGTTACTGTAGAAGAAAACAGCAAGTTTGCAACAACCTTGCAAAACCCAGAGGGACTACTTACAAGCTTGCACATGCTAGCTGCAATCTTGAAAATAGCTTTTATTACTTCTACTACCTTATGTTAACCTTGTAACTACATGTAGTTTGTGTTAAACCAGCATTTTTATTTGAGGTGAGTTTAAATGGATTATCAGAATGATTGAATTTTCTCAACAAGCTAATATGTTTTAGATTGTATCTTTAATCTGCTTTATATTTTAAAATTGTTTGCAGTTTTGAAAAAAAGCTAACATTACTGGCTTTCTGGATGTGCGTAAATGTCCAGTACAATTTTCACCAAGTTCTGCTTTTTTCAAAATGGGTTACAAATTAATACATACATGTATGTACATGTAGATCAGAAATATTTCAGAGACTTTTGGAAATTATGATAGTATGGTTTTATTATATGCATATATCTTTTTATTAATCGTGTAGTATATTGGTGTTGGCTATGTTACCAGGTTTGAAATTATAATCAGCAAAATTTATAGGAGGTTTGATTAATATACTGAACCATAAAAGAAATGCAAATCCAGTTTAAGCATGAGATCATTGTATAAACAGTTGTTTTGGGAGAATTACTTATTCCTGTGCTTTTAAATGAGCCATATCTAAGAAATGAATTATGCATTTGAGTCATGTGATCATAAACACTGGACATCATCAATCTTAAACATTTTATGGGATATACACACATGCATTAAGTACTCCATTAAGTACCTGAAATAGAGCAAACCATATTTCTAAGGCTTCATGTATTGTATATAAAAATAATTTTTAATGTCCTTAATCTTTAACTGATCAGCAGCAATAAAATAATTACAATTTGAGAGAAAATAAGTCATTGGCCATCTTGAACCATGAGAAGGTCTGTAGAAAATGTCTGTGTATGTAATGTCCTTTATCAATTTTACACCATCTCAAGATGATATGTAGTGTACCTAACAGCAACATCTAGTGGTTCATTAACAAGATCTAAACCCAGCTGAACATGTTCAGAACGAGATTCAAAAACATTACAAATAATTTTCATTTTATGCAAAAAACATTTCATTCATTTGAAATTGTGATTTTCTAAGTATGTCTTATGGTCCCTATGAACTTTTAGCCATTCAGCTTATTCCATGGTCAGATACCATTTTCAGTTATTTATGCCAATAATGTCCATCAAGGTATTGAAACCCTTCACTTGAATGAGACATTAACATGGATAAAAGTGATTGTAAATGATGCCAAAATGATGTTATGATTCAAAAATTTATGTTTCAATAATTATTTTTCTATGATGGAACAAAAATAAAACTGATTCAAACTAAATTAGCATTTCTTTTATGGTTGAGTATATTTTTAACTGTTAGAATGCTGGAGTCATATTTTCTTAGTTTCATTAAGTACTGTAATATTATTTTTTAACATACGGGTCATTCCATGTCAGATCAACAAATGGCTTCCACCACTCCATCTTAGAATTG
>JAULBS010084616.1:0-18465 GCA_032355785.1 Symmetromphalus regularis | reverse complement strand
TCCTTTGTTTAACTGCTGAGATATATCAATTCCTGGGGCACTTTAAGGCAGTGGAAAGTCAAGTCTTAAAGGGTTAACATTATGATTTAATACTGTATGCAAACAACAAGCATGATAAAGTTAAAATGTTGCCTTTTGCAGACAGTGATCACAAAAATCTGAAAAATTCAATATAGTAAGGAATTTTTTGACCATGTTATAACAAATGCAAAAATATTATACGGTTACACATACTTTGTGGTCATTTTCTGATTATTTCATTTTAAAAATTAGGATTTGCCATGGTTTTTTGTACATTGGAAGGAAAATAATAAAGTTTTCTACATTTTCTTATGCAGTTAACCAGACATTACAAAGACAGCATATGCAATTAAAAGAAATTATTCATATGTATTTGCATACAAATTATTCTGTTTGCAGAATATTCTGCAAATAAAAGGGATATGCTATTATCAGGAATGCAATTAAGTGGACTTGACTGTACCTAAAATCTATACAGACCTATATACTGATAAATTGCAACCATTTAGAACTATGATGGCTATCTTTAAAAATGATGGATGAGTATGTCTAATAAATTCAACAATGCTTTTTCTGAATTCTCTTTTTCAACTACAGAAGACAACTTTTGGACATTTATAAAGCATGCTGTTTGAATATTGAATAATATGTCATCATAATGTCGATACAGTTTTCAGATTTTCATTTCAAGGATTGTCATGAATCTTATTTAATAAGCAATAAAGAAAAGGAAAATGTTTTATTTGCAATGAAGTTGTCAAACACAGAAAGAAATAACTGTTTCCATTTAAACTTGTTTTTTTTTAGTTCATTTGTCCAACTCAATGTTACCAAGTCATATTAATATATTTTGTTTACCAAGTCATATTAATATACTGTGTGTTTACCGAGTCGTATTAATAATAATATAGTATTTACCAAGTCATATTAGTAGACAGTGTTTACTAAGTCATATTAATATACTGTGTTTACCAAGTCATATCAATATACTGTGTTTACCATGTCAAATTAATAGAATGTGTTTACCAAGTCATATTAATATACTGTGTGTTTACCAAGTCACATTAATAGACTGTGTTAACCAAGTCATATTAATATACTGTGTTTAGCAAGTCATATTAATATACTGGTACTGTGTTTACCAAGTCATATCAATATACTGTGTTTACCCACATTAATAAACTGTGTTTACCAAGTCATATCAATATACTGTGTTTACCAAGTCATATCAATATACTGTGTTTACCAAGTCACATTAATAGACTGTGTTTACCAAGTCATATCAATACACTGTGTTTACCAAGTCATATTAATATACTGGTACTGTGTTTACCAAGTCATATCAATATACTGTGTTTACCAAGTCATAATAGACTGTGTTTACCAAGTCATATTAATATACTATGTGTTTACCAAGTCATATTAACAGATTGTGTTTACCAAGTCATATTAATATATTGTGTTTACCAAGTCATGTTAATATACCGTGTTTACCAAGTAATATTAATATATTATGTGTAAAATATCATTTACTTTCTTTGTTAATCTTCCTGTCATCTTGATTCAGAGAAACAGTATTTCACTGACAGTTTTTTTTCCACTTAATGTTAAGATCAATACACATCACTGTGTGTCTTGCCAATATCCATATCATACATCAGAAATAATAAACATTGCAATCTGTATAACCCAAACATCATATAAACATGGTGTTATTTAAGCTACATCAACAATATATTGTTTTAAATATTCTTTAATCACCATTAAGTTATTAAGTTGATAATTTAGAAGTGATTTTTTTTTTTACTATTCATATTACACATAAATTTTTAAAGCAATATTCCTAAGCCAGAAGATGACATGTTTAGATCTGAAGAAAACTCTAGACCGTCCAGATTGACTTTCAGACATCATCTGACTGTCTCGAAGTTATCAGTCAAGTAAGGAGCCATAGGTTGGTTGTAGTTATTGTCATACTTATATCTAATTAAGGTTCAAGCACGCTGTTGTGTGTCCAAGACAGAGGTTACTGCCGCCACACTAATGCAGCTACTCTTATCAATAAGCATCAAAGGATCTTTTATAAGCACTATCCCACAGACAGTATAGCACATACTACGGTCTTTGAAAAAACAGTTGTGGAATACTCTTCAATGTAAGCAGTATACACCTACCCACTGAGCCCTGCTGAGCACTCACACTGGGTTGGAGCCGATATTAAGATTAAAAATACCATGCCTTGACTGAGATTTGATCCTAGTACCTACCAGCCGTGAGACCGATAGGTTAGCCACTGCAGCACTTATTACAAGTGCTGTAAGGCCTAAAATAATAATTCAATAGGCAAATTTCTTATGCCTAATTACCTGTGGGTTATAGAAAACTAAAGCTTACCACATGGTTATCAGTGGGACATAATTTAAAAAAAAAAAAATTATTAACGAGTTCACTAGAGCACATTAATTTATTAATCATTAGCTATTGGATGTCAAACATTTGGTTATTTTGACATGTAGTCAAGTGTGAGCCATCTTCCAACGGGTTTTGAACCACTGTCATCAATTTGAGAGTCCGACGTTCTACCAATGGACCACCAAGGCTCACTCATTTTAAGTTTTATGCATAACCTTGGTAAATAGGATCGATCCTTCTCGGTGGACTATTTTCCATTCCAACCAGTGGTCCACAACTGGTTCATCAAAGACTGTGGTATGTGCTGTTCAGTCTGTGGGACAGTGGATATAAAAGACCCATTGCTGCTTATCGGAAAGAGAAGCCTATGTGAAGGCAGCGGTTTTCCTTTAAAATAAACATGTAAGAAAGACCATATGGTTGACGTCCAATAGCCGATGATAAGATAAAAATCAATATGTTCTAGAGGCATTGTTAAATTAAAAAAATATAAAATAACCTTGGCAAATATAACTTTAATTGTATCTATACACACAAAGAAACAAACACACACCTAATAAAATAAAAAGGAAATTAAATGAAATTTTAATTACTGCTAATGTTTTCAGTTCTAAATCAAACCTCTTCAGATAATGTATTTAGACACAATATAGCATTCAGTATATACATGTAGGTGTGCAAACACAAACCTATAGATGATATTAAAATATAACAAAAATAAATCACTTTCATGTTTATATATGATATATTAAGTTAGATTTCAAATGACAAGCATTGAAATGCAATGTTTGGTATGCTTCAGTCAAATAATAGAAGTAGACAAATTAAACTCAATGGTATACTCTTCCAAAAAAGAAAAAAACACAAGATTTTTTAACTATTACATCGTACATCATTTTGGAGATGTATATACAATGTAAGTTAAAATTTGCTATGACAATAAATGCAACCCATGATTTATATTTATTTTTAAGAAAGTGAAAAAAAGGAAACCTACAATATTTCAAGTGATTAATTTATATCTGGCTTATACAATTCACATTGGTAGAAAATTGACAATTTTAGTCATTTATAAAGAACTGTAAGACATTTTTTTTGTAAAATTGTTATCTCAGACTTTAGATTTTAAATCAAAAATTAAAAAATTAGCTTTACCTTAAAAATAAATAAACAAGACTGAAACATTAATAAATCAATGTTTGTTAAATATAATATTTCTGTTGTTTCAGAAAGTAAAGTTTGTTTTATTTAATGATGCCTCTAGAGCACATTGATTTTTATCTTATCATCAGCTATTGGATATCAATCATATGGTCATTCTGACATATTTTTAGAGGAAACTCACTGCCACCACATAGGCTACTCTTTCTGATAAGCAGAACGGGGTCTTTTATATGCACTGTCCCACAGACAGGACAGCACATACCACAACCTTTGCTGAACCAGTTGTGGACCACTTGTTGGAATGAGAAATAGCCCAAACTGCAAATGGGTCCACTGAGAAGGATGGATCCGACAACCAACAGCTTCACAGGCTGACATGCTACCATTTGAGCTACATCACGCTCCTCTGTTGTTTAAGATTCCACTACAAAGAAAACCAATGGCTGTAAGAAGCTACAAAAAGGAAAGGAGAGCCTCTGTGGTAAAGTAGTAGTACACCGGACTCTCAAGCTTAAAATAGTGGTTCAAAACCCATTGGAGGCTAGCTCACAGTGTCAAAATTACCAAATGTTTGACATCCAATAGCTGATGATTAATAAATCAATGTGCTCTAGTATTTTTGTAAAACAAAAAACAAACCATGCAAAAAAAAGGAATGCGGAATGTAGCTCAAAGGGTAGTGTGCCTGAAGCTGTCAGTCATCGGATCGATCCCTCTCAGTGGAAACATTTGCAGTTTGGGCTATTTTCCATTCCATCCAGTGGTCCACAACTGGTTCATCAAAGGCTGTGATATGTGCTGTCCTGTCTATAGGACAGTGCATCTAAAAGACCCCTTGCTGCTTATTAGTAAGAGTAGCCTATGTGGCGGCAGAGGGTTTCCTTTAAAAATATGTCAGAATGACCATATGATTGACGACAAATAGCCGATGATAAGATAAGAATCAATGTGCTCTAGAGGCGTTGTTAAATAAAACAAACTTTACTTTTTGGTTAATGATGACACAATGATTATGATGTAATGTTAATGTCACACTGTAAAGAAAGGATTGTTTGTTTAACAACACCCCAGCACATTGTTTATTTACAATGATAAACAACTGGTTTATCAAAGGCTGTGGTATGTGCTATCCTGTCTGTGGGATAGTGCATATAAAAAATCCCTTGCTGCTTATCGGTAAGATTAGCCGCATAAGTGTGGCGGCAGCGGGTTTCGTCTCTTCTACTAACACTAACCTCTGTCCTGGACAGACGGCACTGGAAGCTGGGCTTTGTGCCCAGGACAGCATGTTTGAACCTTAATTGGATATAAGCACGAAAATAAATACAACCAACCAACCTTACCGATTGGAATGAAGTTTCTATGAGAAAAGATAATACATATGAAAACGAAACACAGTACACAAAATTTAATATACATTAATACAAATATACCATATATTTACAAGTATATACATATGTTAAAACAAACAATATCACAAATAGTAAAATTGTATCTGTGTTATTTAAATAAATGTTATTTAAATAAATATTATTTAAATAAAATATGAATATTACTCATTTCTATTAATCATAACATTTTGATAATAATTTGGGGAAGGATATTCAGTGGCGGATCTAAAAAAATCATTTGGTGGAGGGGGTGAGCTAAAGAAATAATATTTTTTTTTTTTTTTATATTATGATAATTTCTTTAAAATTGCCCCCGGAGCACCCTAGATCCGCCACTGATATTTTTTCACATACTGAATGATACACGTAAATTTTAACCTACGTTTCCAGACTTCTAAGAAGGGTGTACATCTACTTGAATGAATTTTCAACAGTACAATCACTATTATAGTCTCTCATAATGTAATTTGTCCGCCTTCAGGGGCGGATCAAGGCATTTTAAAATGTGGGGGTAAATAGGAAAATTTGAAGAAAACATGTTGAAAAATGATACATTCATTTATTTGACATAATCATTTACAATTTTTAAACTTCTTTACTTTAGCCAAAATGTTTAAAACGACTCAGTGGTGGATCCAGTAAATCTTTTTTTGTAGGGGGGTGGCTATAATATAATGCTGATTCCTCAGATTATTTAAGGTTAACCAATTTTTTTTAAATAATAATAAAAAAAAATTAATGTTATTTAAATCGAAAGATTTAGCGGGGAGGGTGGGGCTTGGCCTTCAGGATCCGCCACAGCAACTATACTGTGTTTGTACCTTCGTCTTTGTATCCACCACGAAATGTAATATGTACGTGTATGTACACTTAAATAGTTATACACATAAAATTTTGTCTGTCACGATCCATGCTTATGTTTGCTCAAACCGTTTGACGTGACTCCAATATGGAGTGTTATAAATAATATTCATATAAATTCGTTTGGTATACCTCGGATGTGTTCGTAGCAAATTTAAACAATTCGGAACACTTCGCTAAATTCCGACTATGAAAGATTTATTCGGAACACTTTGTATATTTTCGTGAACTTAGTAATTATACCAAGTCACAAAGTGGCGAGATATTCCGATTATGCTTCATATATAGGGGCTTTTTTTACTTCAGTGGTTTTCGTATCAATGTTAATATAATTTATGTGTTGGTTGAAAATATTTTTTATATACGAACATATCCGAAGGTAACCGAATTAAATATAATGCGCGACAATGGACTGTCAACTTTACCATAATGTAATGTAATGCATTTTTTTATTAAATCCAGGAACTTTGAATATTTAATAATTGGCGGGGTGCGGGAAGGGGTGAGGGAATTAAACATATCACCTATTAAAAAGTTAAGGACCACTTTGAAACGTGATGCGTCTTAATTGTTGTGAGGCAGTATACACGAGAACGTTTCGTGTTGCCTGATATCAGTTTGAGGTGCGATGGGTCGTCGGATCGACTCCCTTTGGTGAACCCCTCTGGCTACTTCTTGTTCCCAGGAGTATTCTATGACTTTGGTACGTGGGGAAAGTGGGATGTTTGAAGTGAGTTAGAAACTAGCTATAATAGTTGGAACAAAATGGTGATCAAAAAAGAGTCCAGACATCCTAGATCCCATTGCAGGGGACGAATTTCGCTGTTTGGAGGGCACGGTGATTATTGCCTTGGATTCATAGGAATCAAGAGGGCACCAAGGCAATTTGAGGACACATATGTGAGTTTCCTATTTGCCTTCGTTAGAAGTGAAACTGAGAGGGCATTATGGCAAAGGGATAAAGTAAAATTTGTTTTATTTAAGGACGCCTCTAGAGCACATTGATTTTTATTTAATCATCGGCTATTGGATGTCATACATATGGTCATTCTGACATATGTCTTTAGAGGAAATCCGCTGCTGCCATATAGGCTACTCCTTCTAATAAGCAGCAAGGGATCTTTTATATACACCGTTCCACAGATAGGACAGCACATACCACAGCCTTTGAAAAACCAGTTGTGGACCACTGGTTGGAATGGAAAATAGCACACACTGCAAATGGGTTCACTGAGAAGGATTGATCCTATGACCGACCGACACAGGCAGACACTCTACTGTTTGAGCTAGATCCCGCTCTCAAGTTGTACCGTATATGTAGTGAATAAACAATGTGATGGGATGTTACTAAACAATCATTCCTTTCCTTTTTGTACATGTACGTATTTTAAATTATCATATTATTGTTATTAGTTTCAAACTAATTCACAAATCTGTTTAAACCACTTTATTTTTTTGTTTCCAAATCAGCCTAAATTATATTTGTTTATATAACCCTATAAAAGCTTGCTCTAATCTGGTATTAACTCTAATCCGGTACTAAACCAGATTAACTTTTTGTCCCAAATCAGCTTATAACACTGTACATGTATAAAACCTATAACTTTGCCTAAACCATCAACACTTGTTCTTGTCTTAGTACCCTTTAGTGAAATAAAAAGTAAAGTTTGTTTTATTTAACGACACCTCTAGAGCACATTGATTTTTATCTTATCATCTGCTATTGGACATCAATCATATGGTCATTCTAACATATGTATTAGAGGAAACCCACTGCCATCACATAGGCTACTCTTTTCCAGTAAACAGCAAGGGGTCTTTTATATGCACTGTCCCACAGACAGGACAGTACATACCACGGCCTTTGATGAACCAGTTGTGGGTCACTGATTGGAACTGAAAATAGCTTTATTTGGTTTCTTCTGTGAATCATAACCCCAAATAGCTAATATGTTTTAGTGCGGGAGGTGGAGGGGGTGGGAGGATTATTTGAACCTAACAGTAATTAGGTGTTGTTAAATAAACAATCCTTTGTTTCTTTAAAAAACTGCATTTTAATATTGCACCCATCAATTAACCAATGGGTTAGGGTGTTATTAAACAAACGATCTTTCCCTTTTATGTTTTTCACTTTAAAAATAAATTGGTCGTTAACATATTACACCTAACATTTTGACACAACAGGTACGAATAATTGACAACCTATGGTGTAATGTATCAGCAACAAAAATCATGTTGTAATTTATCTTCAAGTTGTGCTTGTTAAGTGTTGTGCAATGACGCAAATTGTTCAAACATTCCGTTGGTGTCGAGATACCAACACATAAGTGACATGCAGGTGTTGCATTGTATCTTGTGCATTTTTGTTGTGCATAGTATGATAATGAAACAATTTTGTGGTGCATCTTTGTGTTAGAAATTTTGAATGTTTGCAATTTTTTTTTTTTTTTAGGGAAATGAATGAATGCAAGCATTCCTTTTTTCTCTCATGTTTTCACCTTAATAAACGTGTATGTTTTTTACTTTGTTTTTATTATATAACATGTTTGTTGGTTTTTTGTTTGGTTTTTTAACTTTTATTTTATTTTTTCTCCTTAACCAGTGGTATTGACTGTTGGAGCTTCAAATAATATTTATGTTCTTCCCAATTCGGTGAAAAATGGATTTCTGGACATCAAATTAAGGCTTCATTGTATCAATCACATAGAGGCACTGATTTTCCGCGATAACTGAAACGTGGACGGAATCATGGAAAAACCTATCTGAAATGGAATTCTTGATTTTCTCCAAAACATTATTACTCCAAATAGTGCAGTTTATTAATTAAACAGATTTTCCAGCTGCATTTTGGACACAAAAATAGTCTATACCTGACTACACTGATATATGTACATGTTACGCCAAATTAATTTGGTGCAGACTATCACGAGTCATTTGGAGAAAACAGGATATAAAAAAAAAAAATTGTTTGCACAAATTCTCCAACAATTACGTGAGTTAAAGATTTATTACATATTTTGGGTTGATTTACTTATAATATTTGTCATAATTTAAAACTGCAAAAATTGGTTTTCACATTTGGTAAATAAATGATACAATTAAAGTCATTTTTTAATGTACTAGTAATCAATTCTAATTATATTCGAAGATTTTTGCAAAAACTGAGAACTACTGAACTCGATGGCATTGCGTATTAAACAAGTTTTAATTCATATTTAAAAAAAAAAAAATCTTGTTTTTCTTTTTTGGTGCACACGCATGTGTGTGTGTGTGTGTGTGTGTGTGTGTGTGTGTGTGTGTGTGTGTGTGTGTGTGTGTGTGTGTGTGTGTGTGTGTTTAATGGAAAACATTTCAATGGAACACAAAATGAAATGATAAAATTTACTGAAATAGTAAAAACAGAATTTGTTATATTATGTAGCGGAAAAGAAGAAAATATGAGACGGAAAATCAGTGCCTCTATTCATATTGTAAACATATATGTAAAAATATAACAAATTCTAATGCACTATAAAACAATATGATGGCATTTGTTATATTCTGTAATGGAAAAGGAGAAAATATGAAATGGAAAATCAGTGCATCTACTCATATTGTAAACATATATGTAAAAATATAACAAATTCTAATGCACTGTAAAACAATATGACTGAATTTGTTATGTTCTGTAACGGAAAAGGAGAAAATATGAAATGGAAAAAGTGCCTCTGCTCATACTGTAAACATAATATGTAAAAATATAACAAATTCTAATGCACTGTAAAACAATATGACTGAACATTGATAAACATTCCTCTCCTTTCTTCCATTTTGATGCCAAAGGAAAAATGGTCACACTATCAAGTCTAAAAATAGTTTCTAACATGAGGAATCCATCATGGTGGCAGAACACTGTCTGAACCTGCAGGTGAAGTTCAACTAAACTGCAGAATTGTGATACGAGATGAGTATTGTCTTGCTAATGGGTGTTTGCTGACAGGGATGTGTCTCGAGAGTGATAAGAATGGTCAGTTTATCACCAACTGAGTTTGGATAGGAGTCACAAGATGTTTGTTTTACTCAATATAGATAGCTGTAAGCGTTGGTGATGATAGTATGAAGTGTTATCATTTATCACTACAAGTAATACTGAAAAGAATCACTTCATTATAGGTGTTATAATACTTATATCAGAATAAAATCACCTTATTATAGCATTATTTTATCTATATCAGTATAAAATCACCTAATTATAATAGAAATCAGATTAAAATTAACTGATTGTTTAAAAATCACTCAGTTATACTTTATGATATACATATGTATCAATGAAAATAACCCATTTATAGGAGAATTGTATCGGAATAGAATTACCTTCTTATAGGAATATTATATCAGAATAAAATCTCATAATTAAAGCAGTATAATATGATGTTGTTTTTAAAGATTGGATGTATTGTGGTTTTACAATGTTTAAACTTGTCTTTGAGACAAACCTCTGAAAACCTGTTCAAAACTTCAACGAGCGAGCATGCACGAACATTAATTTGATTATATCAGATTTCAACTTGCATACCTGAATTGAAGATAAAATGCCATATGTCCACTTTGGTATTCTTTTTAAGTTAGTATGATATTAGGGATCTTTAAATAACCGAATATACCTTAGATGTATAGACATTTGCCCTATGAGGCAAGATACAGAATTAACATTGTTATCTGGTTCAGGATGAGTTTACATAGTCTTGACTTCAGTTGTAGCCAATCTGTGAAATGTTTACAAATTTGAATTGGCACATGAGTAAAATAAATTACTATGGCCTGCTATTCCATATTTTCTTTGTGCCCTTTGAGTTGGTCAATCACACAAGAAAAGGATAGAATAATTATTCTACATGCTTGCTTCACTGAAGTGTTCAAGCACATCTGCCATGGGCATAGCTTCTGGCATAGGCCAGAAGTCCTGTCCAAGACAAGAAAATTCATGGCACCTCAAGTATGTACTCTACCACTAAGCTGTAGATCTCACTCCTTAGTTGTAAATTTCTCTGTTAAAGTGGCATGGAAATCTTGTCAATGGTGAAGTAGTTCATCCTTATATTTGTGCACTAACAAACATCAGTTATGACAACTGGAACACTTTTAGTGTATTCTGGTTATTCTGCTAGATATGCGGATACAAGCTGCAGACAATTCATAATGTAACAGACATCTGCAGAGTTGTCAACTACAGCAATTATGCATATATACAGTGGGCTCTTGTTTAAACTGGGTCCATAAAGGTCCAAGACATCTACTTTTTTTACACAGTAGGCTGGATTAAATAATTTATAATATCAAAATCCATTCTGGGAGCATAAATTCAGTTTGGTTTAGATATTTCTAGAAATTACTCAGATGCTGGTTTATGAACAGTTCACTGTATGTGTGAAACATTAACTTTATATACTTTAAAAAATAAAATAAAATTGGTAATGATATTATATAACCAGACAGGCTTGTGTTATTAGCAGTAATAATATTTCCATAGAAATTACTAAACATAGATAAACCTTTATGAATACAAACAGCTGTTGTTGCTAGTTATGAAGGGTTTAAATATTTTTTTTAGTGCATTACATGTACTGATTAAATACTTACAAATATTTCATCTACATTTTAAATTTGGGTCAGATAACAGGCTTCTTTTAATTTGCAAGTTTCTTTCATCTTTCATCAATTTCCACAATTTTGCTACAAACTTTTACTAAATTAGAATTTTGTGGTTGATTCATGTTTTCCCCATATTTTATAGGAGTTGCGACTCCCACACTGTTGAGTTTAAGGAGAATGGTCTTCAGGATGACCTGAACGCATGCTTATAAAACTTTTAAAGTCTGAACTTGGGCTTCTGTGAAATCTGTAAACTTAATGACATTACATGATAATGCTACACTAATTTAATACAAGTTTAAAAAAATGCTTTATAATCATAGTTTAAATAGATAGGTCAAGATGCTCTTCATTTATTATTCTAGAAAAAAAATCACTTGCATGCATACTCAACCAAAATAGAAAGTATGCATGTTGATTTTTTAATGTGCCATTTTACCATTTCATTAGCAGCAAACATGCACAACTTGTGATATTACTTCACACACAAACCTATTCCGAAATGGTGTGGTTATCTAATTCCAGAATTTCTGCCACGAATGTCATCTAGTTTAAGAAATAAATGTTTGTTGATTCCATGCATTCTTTCTTTTTTGGTTGATCGTATTAAACTAGTATAAAAATATTTAAATAAAAAAGTCATAAATATAACTACCTTTTGGAACAAAACTCTCTGCTTCTGCTGACCAGTAAATCCCATCTTGAACAATGTGGTTTATTTGTGTTTGACTAGAATTTCTATGAGAAGTGAGAACACTAACACGTTCAGAAGGTGCTGTCCTTCCATTGTTTTCCTCTTGGTCATAATTATCCTCACTTCCAGAATCATGTTTTGAGACATTTATTAAATCCTTAGTTTTGAGACTATGAATATTTGTATTGTCATCTTTATTACCATCATAATAATACCCATCATCGTCATCATCATCGACATCATCATCTTCTATCACAACTTTATTTATATCCTCTTCATATACATAATCATCACCTTCACTGTTCACTTCTGTAATTGTTTTGTAATTATTAGAAATGGCTCCACGATTGTTATTGAATGAATGTAAACTTTCGACATTAAAATTTTTTGGTCCCATGATACCATTATTTTCATTCAGAACAATCAACTTCTTTCCAGAACTGTTAGCCTTTTGTTCACTATCATCATTTAATGTCTTCTCATTTGCTGCTTTAGGTCTTCGCTCAGGCCACACAAGCCTGCCTGATTCAATGTAACTGGTATCCGGTTTTTGTAAGCCTGGCCCCATAAGCTGGCGTAGTTTCTTTTGGTTCACAGAATATTTCAATCTCTCAGTATCTGTGGTTTCATTGGAAATGGTAAGTTGGTGCACCATTACATTGAGTAAAAGAATAAAACAGAATGCAAATGAAAATGCAGTCAGAAATAGGGTCTTGACCCTTCGTAATCCAAAAGGTCTCATTCTATTGTTTTTTGTAAACCAATTTCTTGTGGGTAAAAACAAGATTTTGACCTTTCTTAATACAAGATTGTTTTTTTTTCTTCATGTAACAGGGTCATGTTTTGAAATCACAATATCTCAAGTACTTAAACATACTTGTACTAAACACAGCTTCACACAAAAATGTCTTCATTCAGTTCCAAATTCGTTTCTCAAGCACTTTAAAACACCTTACATAGAGACAAGTTCTCAGTTTTATATACTAAGAATATTTTATGCTTTGTAGTGCAAATATAATAAATAAGATATAAATAAATAAATTTAAAGTGATCAACTTGCTTTACCTATCTGGAAGGCAGGCATACGAAGAGACTAACTTTCTTTAAAGCAGGAATCATTCTCTTTAAACTATTTGAATCATTGCTAATGACTTGCCACATCCATATGGTAATGATGTGAAACATTGATTGCATGGGCAACAGTTGGATGAAGAAACAGGGAATAGAACAAACTTTGTTATCACAGAAAATGAAATATAAACCCTTCCTCCAGGATTATTGACATTGAGAGTGAAATGCAAGCCTCAAACCTAAGATTGTAATCAAAATGAATGAAATCCAGTCCTTTCCAGTAAGATTGTGTCAAAGAAAAGAAAATCCAAACTTTTCACTTCAGATTGATGTCTTTGAGAATGAAACACAATCCTTATCACCATTAGTGTCATAACGAATGAAACAAAATCCTTATCACCATTGGTGTCATAAAGAATGAAACGCAATCCTTATCACCATTGGTGTCATAAAGAATGAAACAAAATCATTACCATCATTGGTGTCATGAAGAATGAAACACAACCTTTACCACCACTGGTATCCAAACTTATTCACTAATTATTATTGTCACAGAGAATGAAATCCTTACCACTATTGGTGTCATAAAGAATGAAACACAACCCTTATCATCACTGGAATCATGAAGAATAGAATCCAAGAATGTTTTACCAAAATCACAGGCATGGAGATTAAAATTATAATGTGATATCATGGTCACACTGGAAGTACAAACATCCATATTATTCCTGCAGTGGTGAGCACAATGGCCAGGGAACACAAGGTGGTGAGGCAGTGGCTATTGGGCTGGCCAGTGTTGTCCTTTCACCACACATTTTAAACACCAGTGGTGAAGGAAGACAAAGGCTGGACATTGTGTTTTATTGACATCAGGTGCACCGGTTCAATCGACTCAACACAAAAGACGATCATTTTCTTCCCCAAGTAATTGGAGAATAATCGAGCACATTTGAAAAGAAGTACAGTAAACAGTGTTCTTGTTTGGGCAATGTCCAGTGATATTAATGTTCTTTCTTCATTATTCAGTCTAGTGGGCGTTGGTGTCCAGTTCCATGTCCACAATTTAATGGTTGCTTGTGGACATAGTTGATTTCATTCTGATTTTCTGAAAATATAAATATAAATCAATTATTTATTTTATTGGTAATGGAATAAATATTATGTTATTAATATAATCCAAAAAAACATCCCATTAAAACAAATATTTCCATGACCAACAAAAACACCTCAATTGTTAAGAAAATCCTCTCTCCATGATACAATTCAAATTTGGTAGAAAAGTATCACTTGATAAAAAAATACTTTTAATACAGAGGCATACAGAAAAGATCATTTTGTATTATTGCGTTATGTTCTTCATTTGTGTTTCAGCCTCTTATTTTAATGTTTTTTTTTTTTTTAAACGACATCAGTGGAGCACGTTGATTTATTAATCATCGGCTATTGGGTGTCAAACATTTGATTATTTTGACACATAATCATGAGTAAGCCAGCCTCCTACAGGTTTTGAACCACTGTCATCAGCTTGAGAATCCAATGTTCTACTCCTGGACCACCGAGGCTCTCACTATCTTAATCTGTACATATATTAAAATAAAAATAATGGCTGCTGCTTAGTGTACTTTGTTAAACAGTTTTAAATATTTTCAGAATTATTTGTTTTAAGAAATCAGTCCTTGGTATTCTTTTAGAGTTTAGAGCCTCAGTGGTCCAGCGGTAGGACATTGGACCCTCAAACTGAAGACAGTGGTTCGAAACCCGTCAGTGGCTAGATCACACTGACTATGTGTCAATATAACCAAATGTTTAACATCCAATAGCTGATGATTAATAAATCAATTTGCTGTAGTGGTGTCGTTAAAGAAAAACAATATTAATAATCTTTTAGAGTTTTATATATCCCAATACCAGAACATTTTAAAATATTTTTCCTCTCATGTTTTCTTTTTTCTATAATATGTTTTCTTTGAAAATCTGTCCAGGTATTATTTCACAATTCTATTTTAGCTGTATATTTTGAGCTGTGTTAACAAAACTGTTTTGTCTGCTTGGTATTTTCCTTGTAATGTATTGCCCAACTTTCCTTGCCAATAGATTTTTTTCTCTCTCACATGAGAAATCCTAGCTTCTCGCAAAACGTGTGTTCTTCTCAGGTATCCTGAAGCCAGTTAAAAACAGTTTTGCTTGTACTGGCCTAAAGAGCTTGCTCTGTTCATACATGCTAATCACCTCCCCAAAATAGCCTATATGTTGACAGATGCCTCCTTGCCATGCAAGTCCCATTACAAGTAAGACAAAAAAGAAACAAAAAAAAACCCCTGCTTTCCAATAAATTGTCAGTTAATAGAGCTGTCAATGATGTGTTATGGGAAAAATTATGGCAACAAAGTACAAGTAGAGAAAAAAATTACTTTGCAGCCATATATTCCCTAACTGTTTTTGTCATTGTCATTTGCTATGTGAAGTGAATTTTGGTGAAATTATTTTAACATTCTGTTTCAGAGTTAAGCCATCATGAAGTATGGTATGTACAATATGCACAAATTCTGTCAAAAGCAGGCATGGGAATTGTATGCCCATTGGCGTATATACGCACCATTAACGTTCACGGTACACCTCAACGCTTTGAGTAAAAAAAATTGAAATGCGTCAATGTTAGTACAAATGGAAACAATTTCTGTGCACTGAGAGGCAACAAATCTGCCTCCAAAATATACAAATTCATTCTTGAGCAGGGGACTTCGCCTTCCTGGATCCCCTATCAGGGCATTGTCCCTGCACCCTATTGGGGCTTAGGTGTCTCTTGGATTTGTATTTTTGTTCCCATGCCTGATAGGAAAATATGTCAAAATAGAAAATATAGTAGGGATGCAAAAGTGCTGCAAGTTCTATCATTGGTAAGAATATGATTAATACAGAAAAAAGGTTTGAGGGGGTGTGGGGGAATTAGGTGCAGAATGGAATACAAATTCTAAGAATGAACAAGGAAGCAATACCGTTTAATACAGAAATGGGTATGAGGTGGGGGAATTACGTTGAACTTAGAATAACATTTTTAAGCATAAACAAGCATACAATACTGTTAATACAGAAAAAAGGTTTGAGGTTGGGGGAATTAGTTTGAACATAGAATGCAAATTCTAAGAACAAGCAAGCAAGCACTACTGTTTAACACAGAATGTGGTATGAGGTGAGGGAATTAGGTTGAACTTAGAATTACAAATTCTAAGCATAAACAAGCAAGCAATACTGTTTAATACAGAAAAGGGCATGAGGTGGATTAGGTTGAGCATAAACAAGCACACAACACTGTTCAATGCAGGAGAAAACGTATGGGTGGGGAAATCAGGTAGAGAATGGAATACAAATTCTAAACATAAATAAGAAATCAAACAACACTATTCAATACAGAAAAAGAGGTGAAGAAGAATGATGAAATGCAAATTATGATCAAGACCATCATGTCTTTAAGACAAAAAAAAAAAGAACGTTACGAATGATAGGATCTTTCAGTGATATTGACATTTAGGTTTTTAACATTGCCTGTAATACTTTCCAGCTTTCAAAATAAAGCAAAAAAAACTGATTTTCAAAAACAAATCCTAAAGAACTTCACAGCAACATTTGCTCTTTTCAAGGCAGATCTGATTTTCATCAGTGATTTGTTCAAGACAGAAAAAAAAGGTTGGAAAAAACAGAAAGATGTTATTTTACAGCAGTACTGGGAATGACAAGATTTCATTTGATACTTGCAAAGCAGTTGTCAGCTGTGCATTCCCCAAATTAAGGATTGATCAGAGATGTGCTGAGGAAGACTGAGATTGGACAAACAAAACATGTTTACAAAGGGAAGAGAAACACAGATGAAGTCCTGTTGTTTGTGTGGCCTATTGAGAAGTCACCCATTTTAAATTGTGTTTACTCGCCTGTGTTTGATGTCATGTGCTCGCACTGTTAGCTCGAGTTTCATCACGACAGGAGCCACAAACTCTCCATGGTAAACATTCTCTCCAACACCTGGATCTGCGGTTGGGATTTTATGCAAGGCAGCATGGCTGACAGATTTGGTGAACATTCCTCTGAAGTTTTTGTTGAGGAAACCTGTCAAACTGAAAGATTGTCCTCACATTCATTGTTTTGTTTCAGCAAGTTAGCCCAGGACAGACAGCAGTAACTGAAATAGAATGAAACCAAATCAGAATATTAACAAGATTTTGAATTGTTTATCCCTGACTTAGTATAAGTTTTTTAAAATTATTTTATATATATATTTTTTCTTTTTCTGTGCATTGATATTAAATTCTTTCTATATTTTTGAACTGTTTGTCCCTGACTCGGTATAAATTAAAACACCAGGTTTTTAAAATGTTTTTTAAAATTTTATTTTATATTTTTTAATGTTTTTTGTTGTGTGCTTTTATATTAAATTCCTTTTTATATTTAGCTGTAAATTTATTTTCAAACATTCTGTTTTGATAAGAAAGACAGTTGTATATAAATAAATTATAATTTAATTTTTTTTATTAAATTTCTTCTGTAATGTTTTTTCATCTTCAAAATAAAAACCACAATAAATAAAAATCACATATTTGACACCTAAAATCCACTGATTGGACAGTGTGCTAAGGTGTCATTAAATATTAGTATCTTTACCATACAATTAAAACAAATCACCAATTATAGTTAGTAATTTTAATTTTTCTGTTTTAATTGTATTTGTATACTGGATCCATGTGGGACCAATAACATATTATAGTTCAGAGAGAATGTTTGTAGGGTTTTAAACTAACTTTTAACCAAATGATATTTCTGGTCAAGGGTGACAATTGATCATTGGAAGTGGGTTGTAAGAGCATACCCCCTATCCAAAAAGTGGAGGGATGTGTCCACCCCATCCTCCACAGGATTTGCACCCCTGAATAGACTCTCTGTGTACACCAGTATATTTGCACTAAGACCACATGGCTAAGTGTTACATTGATATAAAGAAAAAATAATGGAAAAGATTATTATTAAGGCATTTTAATTTCGATGTTTTGAAGCAAAACATTGGAGGGGGATAGTTATATAGGCAACCCCAGTCCAAAAGTTGGGCACGTCCCCCTCCAATTCCCCCAAGATTGATGCCCCTGTTTCTGGTATAAATGTAACCAGATGGTCATTTTAAGGTTTTAAGATATTGCACTGCACTGTACAGATACACATACATGCATTTAGTCT
>JAULBS010084605.1:0-18466 GCA_032355785.1 Symmetromphalus regularis | reverse complement strand
CATCCATCCATCCATCCATCCATCCATCCATCCATCCATCCATCCATCCATCCATCCATCCATCCATCCATCCATTCCATCCATCCATCCATTTACTTATTTATTATTATTTTGTTATCATTATTATTATTTTTTAATTTTATTATTTTTAATGTAATTTATTTTTTTCTAGTAATTTAATGAAAGTCTTATTTTATTCGCATTGTGGGGAATGGTAAACAGAATTAGTAGTGAAAGGTTAATAATGTACATGCATAATAACAATATGCAATACAATAGAAAATTACTTATATACCAATATTGTCTGCTCTGTGAGTGGTAGAAGTGGTTAAATATTTACTAAGTTTAATTAGCTGTTTTACTTTATCTATTTAAAAAATAAATAATTGATTTAAGTATTTACGTGTTTTCTGAAAACACGCATTCCGGCTATTTCCTTTGTATGAACAAAATGCGACTAGTTTCGATTATTTAATTTATAAATTACCACGGTACTCAAAAAAAAAAAATAATAATTTAAAAAAAAACTAATAAAAAAAAAAAAAAAAAAAAAATTCATTATCACATGGATTATCTTTTGTGTGAGACTGTCGATATATTATATCAACTGGTATTTGTCGCGGATTTTGTATAAATTTATTTGGTCACAGTTCGCGAGTTTATACAATGTGTAACTAGTAATAATCGATACTTTCACGTAAACACAAACCTGCTTTAATTTGTAACAAAAATTAAAATCGATTATCGTTATTAAAAGGAAGTGACCTACATTTTTTTCTTTGTTAACGTCCTTTTCCTTCATAATGCATATGTATTTTATAAAAAAAACTAAAAAAATTCTCTTTCTTTTTTCAAATTATTAAATTGTATAGTATATTATATCATTAAAGGTGCAGCAATGCATTTCAACTTACTTACTTATCCTCTTTGAGTGAAGAAGCCCATATAAGGCTGTAACTAGAGTTCGCCACTGCTGTCTATCTTTTGCCAACTTTTCCAGCAGCCCCCCAGCTCAGACTGCCCTCTCGGATTTCCTTTCCCACTATCCTCATCCATGTTTCGTCGGATCGATCCTTCTTAGTAGACCCATTTGCTGTTTGGGCCATTTTCCTTTCAATCCAGTGATCCACAACTAGTTCTTCAAAGGCCGTGGTATATGCTGTCCTGTATGTGCGACGGTTCATATAAAAGACCCCTTGCTGCTTACCGGAAAAAAGTAACCTATGTGGCGGCAGCGGGTTACCTCTAAATACATATATCAGCATGACCATATGATTGACGTCCAATAGCCGATGATAAGATAAAAAAATAAATGTGCTCTAGAGGCGTCGTTAAATAAAACAAACTTTACTTTTACTTTACTTCCTCCATGTTTCTTTGGGTCTTCCCGTTTGCTTTTCCCAGGAGGGGTTCATCGGAGTGAAACTTTTGGTAGGGCTGTTGGATTCATTCTGATGACATGGCCGGTATACCGCTATCTTGCGCTTGATCTCCGATACCAATGACTGTGTGGAGGTTTGTTCAAGGAGTTCTTCGTTGGATATAATGATGTGCAAGAAGATATTTATAATCCTGAGAATGCAACGGTTTTGAAAGACCTCCAACTTCTGACCGATGGTCTTGGTCTTTTCCAGGGTTCTGTACCAGTGCATTTCAACACATTTATTTATTTGGATGTCTAGCACCTAGTGCAAATATAACACTGCCCCTTTAATAGATTTGTTTTGATTGTTTTGTTCAAATATAACAGTGCCCCTTTAATAGATTTGTTTTGTTTGTTATGTTCAAATATAACACTGCCCCTTTAATAGATTTGTTTTGATTGTTTTGTTCAAATATAACAGTGCCCTTTAATAGATTTGTTTTGTTTGTTATGTTCAAATATAACACTGCCCCTTTAATAGATTTGTTTTGCTTGTTTTGTTCAAATATAACACGGCCCCTTTAATAGATTTGTTTTGCTTGTTATAAGACACCATTAAAGTGTGTGTATGTGTGTGTGTGTGTGTTTGTGTGTGTATATGTGTGTATGTGTGTATTTGTGTGTGTGTTTGTGTGTGTGGGTGAGTGTGGGTGTGTCAGTGTGTGTGTGTTTGTGTGTGTGAGTGTGTTTGTGTGTTTGTGTTTGTGTGTATGTGTGTGTGAGTGTTTGTGTGTGTTTTTGTATGTGTGTGTGAGTGTTTGCGTGAGTGTGTTTGTGTGTGTGTGTTTGGGTGTGTGTGTGACTTTGTGTGTGAGTGTCTGTGTGAGTGTGTTTGTGTGTGTGTTAGTGTGTCTGAGTGTGTGTGTGTTTGTGTGTGTGTTTATGTATGTGAGTGTGTGTGTGTGTTTGTGTGTGTGTTTGTGTGTATGTATGTGTGTGTGTGTGTGTGTATGTGTGTGTATGTGTGTGTATGTGTATATGTGTGTGTATGTGCGTGTGTGTGTGTGTGTGTGTCTCTATCTATATATATATATATATATATATATATATATATATATATATCAACAAAGAAACGTCTAGGACATAAAATAAATATATATAAGACAAATCACCGGATCTGAACCCGATAGAACAGATTTCATATGAACTGCATGAGCACGTACGACAGAATGATAATTCATCCCATACACTGCAGCAGCTGTATATAACCATTACGTGTCATACTGCGAATTAAATTACTTTTTATTTCCACGCTGAACATTTACTTATGGATTTCATTTTCTAATTTCCTGGTGAGAATATCTACACTTCTGGTTGACCTAGTATTTGTAATTACCTTGTGGCTCTAATTCTTGTCAGATATCTGCATGCAATCAGGGCCTGTGGCGTACATTTGAAAGTGGAGGAGGTGGGATCACTAAAATGTAGTTAACTGAAGGGCAGCAGCGTTCTTGCAGGAACCCCTCAAACTCTGAAAACTCCCCGGATTTCGGTCACTTTATTTTATCATCGAGCATGAAACAAATTTATTCAGCAAAAACTAAAAGTTTAGTGAATAATAAAAAAAAATTGTCCACTAAACAAATGGGTGGAGGGAGGGGTTGGCCCCTCGGTCTTCCCTACTCCACGATTGCTGTGTAATACAACTGAATGAAAAAAAAGAAGATAAAAACACACGTAACCCATAATTAACTTTAATAAAGAGAGTTAATTCTAGAAGTATCAGATGATGAACTGGGTAGTGAGACCATCTTTAATCTGTATTTGTTATACAACTAATAAATATTTTTAAAATTGATTAAAACACACATAACCCTAATTAACTTCAATAAAGAAAGTTAATACTGGAAGTATCAGATGATGAACTGGGTAGTGAGACCATCTCTAATCTGTATTTCTCATTTCCTGTATACCGGTTTGTGTGTTTATATACTCAACAAAAAAAGAAAGTTGGCATGTTGAAACATTTTTGTTTGATGGATTGGTCACAGTCGGGGCTGAATTTATAAGGGGACAAAGGGGGCAATGACCCCGGACCCCCCAACAGAACCCCCGTCCCGATTAAGGACTTCCTTTATTTAAGAAATGTAATAATTATAAAATTAATTATATTCATTCATTTTAGTTCATTAATTTCATGTAATTTAATTTCTATATTGAGGGGCCACCGAACCTGAAATTCCCCGGGCCCACCAAGGTCCAATCCGGCCCTGGTTACATTAATGGTGCATTGGCATCAAACACGTGCACAACTAGTGATACTACTGCATAAACACACACACACACACACACACACACACACACACACACACACACACACACACACTCTCTCTCTCTCTCTCTCACACACACACACACACACAGTCAAACAGATAGACAAATACAAAATAAATAAATCACCCAACAACAAAGCAAAACACACACAAAAAAAAAAAAAAACTTTACTAGAATTAAATGAAATAAATATATGCTTATATGATATGACTGTCTAATAAAATGCATTCATTCAAAAAGTGAAAACAGAAATTGTTTATAATATTTGCATCTAGACAGGCTGATTACCACAAGCTATTATAATGGATTTCTGCATCATCATTGTTAACCGATGACGCACACTGTCTGGAAAACTAATACCTAAAGTATTACCTAGAATAATTTTATTGTCGTTGTCGTAGCTTACAGTAAACAGGTGTTCTCAGTCAGGCATCAACCGATAAAATTAATGTCTCAATCTGAAGCTAGGTTCGTGTATTTCAGATATTTTAAATGCGTTTTAGTTAGAACAACTCTTTGATGCTTTAAAATCTGATTTAATCATTTCATTTCTATTAAAACAAATAGAACAAAGTCGGAAGGTTTGAATCTATCAATAAATACCACCAACAAGTGAATCAGTATTCAGACATTTTCATAATTATGGTGAAAATAAAATAAATTATTAAACATTGTAACTGCTTATCGTTGGAGGAGCAGGACACACTCACCTTTCACAAGCAAATGACCTCATCTCTTTTAGTAATGATTCATACCATCATAGCTTTGTTTAAAAAACGTTTATACAGAGATACTGTTTTAAACATTAAGTATTTTTTCCAATTGTTTATAATTATTGTTTTTAGTGTAATCAGAGAAATGATAAAATAAAACAGTATTTAATAAGAGAAATGATAAAATAAAACAGTATTTAATAAGAGAAATGATGAAATAAAAAAATAATAATAAGAGAAATGATAAAATAAAACAGTATTTAATAAGAGAAATAATAAAATAAAACAGTATTTAATAAGAGAAATGATAAAATAAAACAGTATTTAATAAGAGAAATGATAAATAAAACAGTATTTATCTCAACTTTATTGCTGTAAATATATTTCAACAAAAATAAATTAGACTAGAGGAAGGATAAATTTGGTTTAACAGAGAGCTACTTGTAAAAGGATAACAAAAGATGATCAGGATTAACAGACATTTTGAAATATCTACTCTCTGTTTTGACAGTGATTCGCGGCTGTGCCTACGCCTATCTTCAACAGTTTGCACAGAGATACGATTCTGAACTTTAGAATTACGTCCTTCAGATACAGTTCCAGCATAAATGTAACCCATGTCTGGCAGCAATAAGTCAGTCTATTTAAGAGAACTACCCTTTCACTATTTACGAATCAAAATGCGGCAGTTCTATAGCTTAATTAGGTCGAAATGGAAATCCCATAACTCAGATTGATTTATTCATCTGTTTTGTACAATATTGGCTATATTAATTCAGAGCAGATTTGTATAACTCTGCCACACTTAGTTTAATATCGTTAATAACACAGTCCAAGCGTTCTGTATAACGTAATAAGTGAAGTGGTCTTCACGTCGATATCATTATGTTTAATGACCACGGAGAGCTTAAGTGAGAACAGAAAGTACTGTTAAGTGTTTGCTTTATGTGGAACATTAGAAAAGAAGAACAACTTCAGCAATCGTTTAAATGTAATTTAGCAAAATAATTGGCTAAATATGTCTGACTGATATCCTATTCAATAGGTAGAGCCTGCATCACACGAGACTGTACTGCTGTGTCGAGTATTTAATGTCTAAAATTGCAACTGAAACAATCTGTTCTTTTCTCAGTGATTTTTTTTTGTTATGGGGTAAATAGTAGATGACATAATTATTTGCGTATTACGTCATATAGACCGGCATCAGAATGAGCTAAGTGCCACCCGGAGCCGTCATTATGTAGGCTTGTATTTTTTCATTCCTTATCACATATGTACACAAAAAAAGTTTGGTAATCTGGGATCTGGTGCTGCATTTGCAAAATATAGGGTTCAAAACATGGCCCCCCTCCCTAAAAATGTGTATCTTTTAATAGCTATTTTAGAAAAAAAGTTTAAGCCATTTTTCAAGATGGCCCCCAATGATATTTACAATCAACAGTATCTCAAATACTAGCCAACATAGAATCGTAATCTTGGTTTCTATTCCTATATTTTCATGGTCAAGGAATCTAATAAAGTCATTACTGACCTTAATAGACTATTAATGTCAACCATGTTTTCACCGACAAACTGAACAATCGATAATATCTAAAGTACTACTCAATATAGAATTATGACGTTGCTGTATATTCATGTTTTCATGGTCAAGGAAACTAATAAAATCATTACTGAACTTAATAGACCATTCCGCCATGGTTAAAAGTAATAAATCCAAGATGGCCGACCAAAAACACGATTTTCAGTGCATCGACCTATTTGAGACTTTTTGTTAATGCTTTTAAAGTCAGTGAATGAAATAAAATATTTAAGTTTGAAACAGAAAATTTAGAGTTGATTAATAATTAAAGTTAGAGATGAAGACCTTCAAAATCTAAAGTAGCCACTACAAATACAAAAATCCCAACATTAATCAAAATATCAACCCAGTTTGGGCTTCTTTATTAATGCTTTTGAACTGAGATTTGAAACAGATCATTATAATTTGGTCAAAAATGAAAGAAATCATAGGTAAAGACCTAACAAAATACATAATAGCGACCTCACAAATGTCTATTTTCATGAAAATGTAAAACATATTAAGATATCTTCACACATTTTATGCATATAATCTAACTTGTTAAGGCTAGTTGATTAAATACAATATATTGCATGATATATAAACGATTCCAAATAACATAAAAATCAAATCAACATATCTTCTGAACATTCTAAAAAGAAAAAATCTATAATTTTTAATCATCACCATTATGACTGTCATCAAATAAATAATTAACTTGAAGATGTTCCTCAAAATGATCACTGTCAGCTTTGATAACGTCCCCATAAAGCCAAAAAGGGCTCCAGGTGTCCATCGGAAGGTGCCAGCCGTCACAGTCCTTTGCAGTAGGGACATAAGCTACATGGATATGTGCTTACCTCAATATAGCCATCTGGTAGTTTGTGAAACAGATGCTTTGAAGTAAAACATGTAAGCATAGGATAAGAACACCCAATTCCATATTCTGATGGGGTCTTCTTCTTCAACTATCGCATATTAAAGTTTGTTTTTTACTTTGTTGAACTTTCTGGATTCATTAAATGCACAGATTGCTGACCAAAGAGTAGCTTACTTCATGTTGCAGTGGACAGTAGGATGAAAGAGAACACTTGTACATGATATGGATATCTAAGGATCATAAGTGTATACAAACTTCACCATATGATGAAGAAAGGTATATTTAAGAACATTGCTTCATCAAGCCCGGTCTGAATATGGAACTGAGTTTTCTCTCCTGTTCACATTTCCTGCTTCAAGGCATCTATCTTTCAATATGTCAGACTGCTATATGGGAATGGTGCCGAGCACATATTAATGTATCTGATGTCCGCACTGCAATGTATGGTCATTGCTGGCATATTTGCTATGAACAAAACAGTACCACTCATGAAGGATCATGGGGGGGGGGAGGGGACTAATATATACATGTAGTCAGTCTAGACTAATATGTATATGCAATTATTCATTTTTAGTATTGAAAACAGACATTTCTAGGAACATAGTGACCATTTAAAAACATGGTAAACATTTTATAGCACATTAAATATCAGAACTGACATCAGCATACCCTTAAATATATAAAACTGGCATTGACTTCACTTAAATGAGATAACACTATCAAAATATATGTCGAAAATGGACTTTTTTTAATTATGCATTACTGACAAACAACGATGTAGATACCTTTTTGGTGATCATAAAATGCTCACATTCTGTGAACATCTGGCTTCATAACTCTCATCACAGTGATTCTAAGTTCATGTTGTGGACTTGTCAGTATATTCTTTGGTCGGAGTGGTACATAATTTATGATTTTGAACAACATAATGAATTTATAGTTTTTGATCATTTACCGTTAGCTGATGCAAATCACACAGAATATATATTACTTATCATATGCCAAGGACCATACATCCAATCAGTAATTTGACTAGTAAGCGTATCACCATAAGTGAAGAACGCATTAATAAAAACTAAATCATATGTGAACCATCATGTGATATTGTGTTGTTAAGAGATTGAACGTATCGTATAAATTTAAGATTATTAACACTTCTGATCTTTATTACTTGGTCATTGCAAATTACTGAATAGCATATCACCTCATGTTAATTAAATTCAAAGTAGTTAAAATATAATTCAATTAAAAATTAAACAAGAAGCACTAAACCACATTATATATATTTAATCGAATGATAACGCAAGATTTTGAGGATTAGATCTGTTTTTATGTGATTAAAATCAATATCCGATGTAAAAACGGTTTAAGTCGTTTTATTGATCAGCCATATAATATTTATTCTAACGTCGCCAGTCGTCCAGGAAATGAACACTTCTAAATTTAATCAAAATAAACCGCATAATCGCATCTGAAAACATAAACCTACTGTTAATAAAACCTTTTTCTTCTGTCAGATCGCGAAACTGGATGAAATTCCTTTGATCAGAACAGTTTCAGTTAAAATAGCTCGGTTATCTTTTAATAAGAATCCTGTTATGGATTCGCGGATCATCCCTCGCTCTCATAAAACTTTTAATTTGTAGACTTACCAAAGTCCGAACTTTAATGTATTCTTGACGCCTGTGTGCATTTTGTATGGTGTTGCTATGCCATTAACGTCTTCTCATTTGGAGCGAATGGTGTGACGAGCATGGGAGTAAGTCCTTAAGAGAGCGGGGGGGGGGGGGGGGGGCCATTGGATGGAGTGAACACCTCACTCCACTTTAAGACAGGTAAATGCCTATATAATTATTCCCGCACTTTTACCTTCGAAAAATTGAAATAAAATGCCTAAATAATAATCTTTTCCAGTATTTCTCTTTATGATATCAACGTAACACTTAGCCATGTGGTCTTAGTGTAAATATACTGAAGTTCACATTGTAGTTCTATTATAGTTTGAATGTTTTAGCTGAAAAAGGCCTTTCAAAAACCTTGGATTTCCACCAAAAAAATGACTGGTTCTGTCCTCCCCACTTCCAAGAAGCTCCCTGGCTCCGTCCCCCCACCCTCACTTCTAGGAATCTACCTGGCTCCGTCCCCCCACCACCACTTCCAGGAATCTCCCTGGCTCCGGCCCCCTCCCCCACTTCCAAGAAGCTCCCGGGCTCCGTCCCCCACCCCCACGTCCAGGAAGCTCCCTGGCTCCGTCCCCCTCCCCCACTTCCAGGAATTTCCCTGGCTCCGTCCCCCCACGCCCACATCCAGGAAGCTTCCTGGCTCCGGCCCCCTGCCCCACTTCCAGGAAGCTCCCTGGCTCCGGCCCCCTCCCCCACTTCCAGGAAGCGATTCTCGCCCATGGTGTTGAATCGTAAGTTCGATCAAATTGAGCGGACATTTTGGACTATTTCTCTTTACAGCCAGAGTCCCACAACTTGTGTAACAAAGGCCGTAGTATGCACTATCCTGTCTGTTGGAATGCACTTATAAAAGATCCATTGCTGCTAATCAGTAAGAGTCGTCTGTATGGCGGTAGCGGGTTTCCTCTAAAGACCATGAGTCTGACAACTAATAAGCAATGTGCTTTCTTTCTTTAGATTATGTGGAAGCCTAAGACGAGACATTAATTGTTTTATAAGCACAGTTCCTGAACGTAAAAGAGCAACGTCAACATCCTGCAATTATCTTATCACACAACCTGAATTACTAAATAACAAGCTATATTTCTCTGTTAAAAAAACAAACACGCTAATTTCATTGTAAACATGTGTATGTCGTTAACCATACATTTCTTTTTCTGTCAAACAATGGAGGATTAATCGACTGGCCAGAAGCCCGACAGCTTGGCACCAATCTATCTAATGGTGACTTACTCGTATCAGATCTTCAAATATAGACCCTGGTATAGATCTGAGTTTTAGATCCACGGTCTTCGTTATCGAGTACACGGTGCTAGATTTAGTAGACCAGGCAGATCAATCGACCCGATTACACTGTGTGAGATATCTTAAAGCAATAAACTACATTAGCCACCAGTGATGCACTAATTGTTGATGAAGGCGTTTCAATATCGCTTTTTCTGACAGCCTGCAACTCATCGGGTGAATAACGGATCGGTAAAAGAGCTTCCCGTGGGTTAGGAAGTCGGTGATCAGTTCCATGGACTGCAGCTGCCCATAAATCATAAGTGTCAGTTCAGTCAAAGTGTTTCTGTAGGAAGTCCGCTCAGACATGGGTGTCACTCATTTAACCGTGATTGAGTCAGATGAACATGATTACTTAACCTGCAGTATCAACTCTTAACAAGAACGTCTGAGTCGCTATCTGATAGTTTCCTTTTAATTGAACATGTCTAAAACTGTGAATATCATACTTGTATGTGTGAGGTCAATAGTTACTAGAGGTTGGCGGGGTTGCCCATTCTACAGAGTTCTACAGCAATGGTTCAATAGAGATATTCTAAAACAAAACTAATACCATACTTGTATGTGTGAGGTCAATAGTTACTAGAGGTTGGCAGGGTTGCCCATTCTACAGAGTTCTACAGCAATGGTTCAATAGAGATATTCTAAAACAAAACTAATATCATGCTTGTATGTGTGAGGTCAATAGTTACTAGAGGTTGGCAGGTTTGCCCATTCTACAGAGTTCTACAGCAATAATAGAAAATTGTAAAAAAACTGATATCGTATAATTTACTGTCAAAACTCTTCCAGTACAAAATCCATCTCCCCTAAAATTAACTGGTCAAATCCTTTCTGTATTTAGCTCTCATTACCGTAACAAGTTATTCAGTGAGTCCAACAATCTAACTATAACAAAGTTCCAACTCTGTAATGTTTTGTGTTAAAAAATGAGCTAACATTATCAAATTAATCGTTTCAAAGTACCTATATGTCAAGATTACAATATGTCAAAATCATCTCAAAAGTCACGAAACAGTATGCTACTGTTTCATTCTGATCAAAACTTCTTAGTTTCTTTTTCCCCACACTAATGCATGTATTGTTGATAGCAAAACGTATAAAACTGGAGTTAAATCACATATCAGTAATAACATTAAAATGGATGTCGTATTATTCGTATAAACATAATATAATGCAACAGTGATATCAACATAATTTAGTACTTTGATATAGAAAAAAACACCTAATAAATATGTCAACAACCAGTATTTAAATTGTGGTGTATATTTCATTGAAACACACCTGCTGTAGATTGCTTGGATAATACATACCGGTATTCAAATGCGAAACGATCTATTTCAACTATTTCAAAAGTACACGTGCACTCAAGCTTATCACAATTCCAGGTGATGTCAATTCAGTGTATTTGAAAAAATATGTAACTGGAACTCTAAACCGGCAGAATCAATATTATTATTATAGCTTCGATGTGAATAAATTAACACGTAAACGTAAGGTTGCTGACATTTTTTTTTTTTTATGAGTTTGTTACTTGAAATATTACGCTTCAATATCACTTGAATGCAAATGACAATATATTACATATAAATTATATTTCTGTAGGAGACAAAATTCAATGAACTTATAAATTGTGACAGTTTGTAGTCATGAATCTGATCAAGTTGTTGAAATCATGTTTAGTGCTCTCAAGTATGTATTGCAGAAATCATGAAATGTATTGCAGAAATCATGAAATGTATTGCAGAAATCATGAAATGTATTGCAGAAATCATGAAATGTATTTGGATAAATTACGTTCGATACATCAGTAGCGGATCGAGAATTCTTTTATATACATATCTTTTCCAAGTGGAAGGACGTGAAAATTAACTATTTTACCCCGGTCCTATTCACCCATCACATATGAACCTCTTTCAGAAATCTTGCATCCGCGCCTGTACATTAAATCGTTTCAGTTAAACTTTCAGTGTATCTTTGTTACTGTTTGTATGTATCTTAGATTTAGTTTTGAAATGTTCTCTTGGCAGTTCTTTATTTCACAAACCACTTCTTGGTACGTTTTTTTAACATGGCATGACGCCATCTTGTTTACCTTAATCGTATCTGGTTTACATTTCTTTACACTCGTATCTTAACCTGAGCAATGTGTATTTTTTAAATAAAAGTATAAGTATTGTTTGAAATAATTCAAAGCTAACATCCCCCATAGCCGATGTATATTTTTGTGCTGTGGGGTCGTTATACTATTCATTCAAAGCTAACATCCTCCATAACCGATGTATATTTTTGTGTTGTGGGGTCGTTATACTATTCATTCAAAGCTAACATCCCCCATAGCCGATGTTTATTTTTGTGCTGTGGGATCGTTAAACTACTATTAATTCAAAGCTAACATATCTATGATGCAATACATACATGTAGATAATTTATACTTACATATTAACTAACAATAATATACACATATTGGTAGAACCGATTCTTCTTTTCAAAATTAATATCCTTTGGACTGTGTCTTGTACTTAAACAGGATTTTAGCTACTTTCATGGGTTTGTTTATTTCAGTTTGAAAAAAGTGAAAACATTTCCTCATTAATCAGTTTGTGCTGGGGTGTAATTAAACAAATATACTCAACAAAAAAAGAAAATATGCATATTGAACTATTTTTGTTTCATGGTGTGATCAAAGTAATGGTCCACTGGCAGCAAACACGTGCACAACTTGTAATATTATTGCACACACACGCGCGCACACACACATACACACACGCACAACTATAAATGCACATACATACACACACATGAATGTCGTCTGGTATATTAAATAAATGACTATTGATTGCATGCATACTTTCTTTTTTGGTTGAGTATATTAAATTCTAAAAAACTGCACGGATACACAGCAACCAGAAAATATTGTATTTCTTGGGAAAGATATTGTCTTAGTTGAAACCAGCATGCCGCAAATTTAACTGAGATAAATTCAAAATAAAATGCCATTTTAAAAGCACTTTATTATAATATACTTGCACTTAATTTATTGTGAAAGTAGTTCTATGTAATGATGTTTAGTATATCCGTTATGTTGAACATGGAATAACGTGATTTATGGCGAATGTAGTTCTATGTAATAATGTTTGGTATATCTGTTATGTTGAACATGGAATAACGTGATTTATGGTGAAAGTAGTTCTATGTAATAATATTTAGTATATCCGTTATGTTGAACATAGAATAATGTGATTTATGGTGGAAGTAGTTCTAAGTAATAATGTTTAGTATATCCGTTATGTTGAACATGGGGACACGTGATCACAGATGATGGAGTGGGATAGATGTTTATTAGAAATTAAGATGTACTGACATGTTCTAATGTCCTTTGACCTATCAGCACTTCTACACAATTATTCTAACATCACAAAGTAACCAAACAGAATAACCAAACAGAGCTTTCTACAACAAAACAAAAAAATTATAAAATTAAATAAACGAAGAATATCTACATGAGAACAGTTATTGAGAAAAATAAAGAGAGAGAAAGCAAACTCATTACATTTCTATTATAATACAGTCTACATGTATTTTTATATAAATATACACAAACATTTCTACTAGAACAACCCAGAAAAGCGTAGAAATAAACATAAAGTTAACAAAGTCAGAAACCGTAGCTATTTCAGTCTAGTTTGTAACACAATGACAACAACAACAACAACAACAATGAGAAGGTTAATTGCTGGCGTAGCATTACCTGCACAAACTGACAACTGTATACACTGACCAATCTAATAAAACATCTAATACTCGGTATTTAATATTTCTACAATCAACATTCAGGTATGTAATCTTATTAGACTTATTTATCATATATAATATCAAACAATGTAAAAAATATCGTATTTCTATATACAAACAAAGACTAATATCGTGGTCAAATTGTTATATGTACAAGACAAGTCCAAAGAATATGTTGGAGGCTTTACTTGGGCTTTTTAAAAAGTTCATGATGGCATGCACAAAGATGATTATAGGTCAAAATTGGATAATTGGAGACTGATTTAGTCAAAGATGCGCTGTATTGTTCACATGACTCAGAGATATACTGTTTGAAATATATAGAGGCTTTCAAAAGCAAGATTAGCCTGGCATCCGTGTTAAAATAACGTTCTGCCACTATAACAGGGTGTTCAAATCCAAACAAAATGATTGCCGTCTTCAAAACGGAATCATTAACAACATTATGTTAAATTAATATTACTCAAGGGTCTGCATTAAGAGTCTGGACTTTTTAACTGCATGCAAAGTGAAGAGAGTTCAGACAAATTTTGACCTTGTATTTTATAACATCTGGAACTGGTCAACAGTGTGTTAACATGGATATGGCCATGATGCTGTAAGTGATGAATCTATCAAAAACCAGATTTATATTTAAACAATCACTATATGCTCCCATTATATACTCTTGTTATTTCATATTTGTCAGCTGATCCAGAATATGGATCTACGTGTATAGAGTTGTCACTGTGATAAAAAGCAACAAAAATGCCAGACTTATACATCATTTACTTACTGAATATTTGTGAAATGCCAGCTGCAACAGAAAATACATTGATGCAGTATATTGGTTTGCATCTTGTTATATTATGTTATATAACAATGGCATCATGTCACATAACTATCATATTACATTGTTACAAATAACTATATAAGATTGGTATATGATATTTATAATTAATGTTTGGCAAACGTAATGAACACAGTGTTACTGCAAGGTGTTTCGTTCATTACCCTAACGTTCAGGTTAACGGTCGCGTTTTCTCAGACAAAATTAGTTTCTTCTTTGGTGTGCTTTCGTGGCTATTTGGTGAGGGACTTTTAGACCTAGAGGCGGTGTCAAAATTGTGGCTTTTAGACCCAGATTCAGTGTGATCGCTAACGATGTGTAATGATATTGGAATGAGTAGACAATAATAACCACCAGACTGCTCTTAAAGGCAACATAATAAAGGCTAACGTACAGACGATTCGCCTCTAGCGTCATGACATTTCTGATCTGTACCAATTTTAACGCAATCTGCCAAAAAAAACTTATGTTTAAACAGAGCCGTACAGATCTGGCAATAGGCTTGGGCCAAATGGAAAATATAGTCCCCATTTCAAACTGCTAATTAAGTATTTTTGTAGTCAATGCTAAATATACTAGTATATGATTTATTTGTGGGTAGTATATATAATGTACTTAGGATCCTCCGTGATTTTATTTACAATATCAATATTCTTTACCAAAGGTCCAAGGGACCACATTTGCCTATACCTGGGAGAGTAGCCCTTGCACCCCCTCGAAAACAAATTGTAGATCCATGCCAACATTTCCTCTTGACCCCCCCCCCCTTCTCTGTTCTGGCCTGTATTTATTAACCTGCAGACAATAAATACAGTAATCTTTAACACTACTACGACATGAACTGGTGATAAGAATGTGTGGATTTTGGGTGAATGGAAGGATTGTGGTAAACTATTTACAAACAAGCTCACAAATATAAATATTGAAATAAACAATGACAGTATTATAGGACAAAGAGAGAGTCCTAGAGAACAGGATATGTGTGAGATATCCTGAGAGAAGAAGGGAAGTATTGTGTGACAGAAGTAAGCATCAGTTGTATAATAAAATGTATAACTTTCATCTAATGAATTTTCTTTGTATATTTATCAGAAATTCTAAAATATTTTAAGACGTATATTTTATGCCAATTTTATAAACTCGTATATAACATTCAGTGACATTAAAAATACCTGAAATAACGCCTTAACTTTTTTTTTTTTTTTTTTATAGTTTGTTACATTTTATTTTGTTCTGGCGTAGGTTATTTATTTATTTATGGTGCGTGTGTTATAACAGTGATTCATAAAGGCTTCTTGAATTTTTTTTTTAACAAAATATCCCTTGGACGTGTCTTGTACATATATGCAGTTTTGGACACTATAACAGTTCAGTATTTTGGATTCAAAAATAAAAGTACTTATCTAAGCATCTTATATCTTATAATATACTAGGTATCGTATATATAGCTTATGTCACACTCACTAGACCATCTGAATTTACTTGGATGTCACTGCAAACGGTACCATATATTTGTAGGGGTGCAACGATATACCCGTATATTGCAATACTTGCTGAGCGCAATACATATTGCGATATGCTTTCGTGTATCGCGATGTATCTACCTAATTAGCATCCATCTCTTATAAAACCTATGACTTTGACAATAAGTTATAAAAAATAAAAGTTAAACTTAATAAAATCATCTGTGTCTATATATTCTCTTTTTTTTCATCATAATTCGGTACAGGTCTGCATACCTGAAAAATGTTTAGTAATTAGTATGATAGTATAAAAATATGACCTTATCATGTTTTCATAATTAATCAAACTGTATTGCAGTATGTATTGCAATAATTATGTGTTTGCTGTGTCGCAATATCGGAATACAGTTTTGGCCATCTTTGCGCCATATTATATTTGCACTGTTTTATAAATACTTACTGACAGTGGCATTGGAGACGCGAGGGGGGGAGGAGGGGAGGGGTTGCCATAAATATGTTCGTTTGTCATCGTTGAATTATTCACTGGCAAATTCTGATGTTCACAAACGGAAACAGCCCCCCTCCCCCCAATATGAATTTCGTTACAACGCCCCTGACTGAGAATACAAATATCAAACATATGTGTTAAAACAAAAATATATATGCAATTGTGTTATAAATTAATTTATTTGAGAAAGTACAATACATCTGTGCTGAATATCAGTTTAACGCACCATGTGTTATGAATTACATGGAGCAAATCACTATAACTTGTTTATATCAGAAAACCAGCATACTATATACATTCTGTATTGAGTGTACGAGAGTTCACCTTCCAATTAGGGTACTGTCAATGTTTTTCAGTATTGTTGTTGTTATGCGTTGCATTTGAAACGGATACAGCTAACACAAACTAAATTCTGCAGAAAAAAAACACTAACACCAAACAGTTGGAGTATAAAGTGGTAAAGCAGACATGTTTACTAACAGAAAAGAATTTTGTGTATTAATAAATATGTAGCTAATAAGAACTAAACTGTAAACAGCAAAAATTGGCTCATATGTTTAAAATTTGAAGAGGCTTTTTAAAACAAATACCCACGAAAAACCACAAAAAACCAAAACCGGAAACAAACATATGTTTAAAATAAATCTATCATTCTTTTAACCTATGTTAACCAACATCTTTTATAACGTATATTTAACATGATAAATTATGTTTATAACATGCGTTAAACAAAACAAGTTAAACATGTTTTAGTTAAGATAAAATAATTGTACTTAAAGTATATATTATTTAAAAAGTATTAAATATCACAAAGATTGGTATGTAAATGTAAATCTAGAATAATTAAATAGCTTATATGTGAAATATATCTGTTTATTTGAAACATATTTTCATGTTGGAAAACAAAATATTTAATATATTAACCTATTTATATGTTAAACATATGTTTAAAACACGTTAAAAATGTATGGCTCTTTTTGCTGAGTACATTGCAACGCAAACTATGAAATCAACAACAAATAGCATGCATTAATGCGAGATTGCAAAGTTTGTTTTTTCTGTGTAAGCAGAATGTGATTTGCAACTCCTCAAGTTGCCTGCGGCAATCAGCAATGCCGTAAAGATTGCCACGGAGTTTTTCATTCTCCGCGGCACTTTTTTACCGCGGACTAATTTGTTTTCAAGGTGTATTGTTTTCTTATCAAAAATAAAGTACACTTTACGCTGAAATTGCCATGGAAAATGCCATGGACACTATTTCTCCACAGTATTTATTTTGCCGTAGAAATTTTTTTAATTTCAGGTATTGGATTTGTTTGTCTTCCTGTGTTTCTTTATCACAACACGTGTCCACTCTAGGGATGTTGATCACGAATATAAACTACGCAGTTAAGTTCTAACTAATGGACTATAGGAATCGAGTTACATCGGCCCATTTCGTCAATATTCGTATAATGACTGTGCTGGTAACACTGATTACAGGTAGCGATACCTTAACGCACTGAACGGTACATAAATAGTTGGTTTTTAAGACAAACTAGTATAATTAATCACTTAAATCCATTATGTAAGAAAATTGCCAAGAAGGTATTACATTCTCAGAAACACCAAACTTACGTCATCGTATGTATAAATTATGGATTCAGTTTGGCTTCAAGGATGTTGGTATTAGTAAGATAATCCAGTGATATATGTTATTTATGTTTATTTATAAATAATTTCCGTGCAAATGTTTATTAGAGTTTGTTTCCAATAGTCCACACTGAACAGTATTACAAATGAAGACCAGCAGAGGTTACAACACCACAAGAGCAAACAACAACAAAACATTAAGGAACGATAAAGTCAAAGATTAAAAAACGAATGCATGTTTACTGCTTAGAACCTAAACAAAACTTAAGATATTCAAAATCGTATCTCAAAACAAAATACTCAAAAAGATAAGTCGATTTTTAGTCATTAATTATATCATACACAAAGGAACACTTTTAAATCTCCCAGATGCTTAAATATCAAAGATTATCCTGCTACACCTGTGGCATACCCATTGGTTGTCA
>JAULBS010084595.1:0-18470 GCA_032355785.1 Symmetromphalus regularis | reverse complement strand
ACTGGTTGGAACGGAAAATAGCCCAAACTGCATATGGGTCCACTGAGAAGGATCGATCCCACGACCGACCGGTTCACTCCTATTTCGAGAATGAAAAATATAAATACAATTATTTGGAGTATGAAACAATTATCACTGCACTCTGATCATCAGTTTCTGTTGATAAAATGATAGCATTATACTCAATCCACCAAATAGCAACATTACATGCAAGACTAACAGTAATATTTAGATCTAGTCAAACTAACAGCACTGTTTAGATCTAGTTTAATAAACTAACAGTAATATTTAGATCTAGTGAAATTAAATTAATAGCACCATTTAGATCTAATGAAATTAAACTAACAGCAATATTCAGATCTAGTTTAATTAAACTAACAGTAATATTTAGATCTAGTGAAATTAAACTAACAGCAATATTCAGATCTAGTCAAATTAAACTAACAGCAATATTTACGTTTAGTCGAATTAAAATAAGCAACAATATTTAGATCTAGTTGAATTAAACAACAATATTTAAATATAGTCTAATTAAACCAACAGCAATATTTAGATTTAGTCAAGTTAAACAAACAGCAATATTTAGATCTAGTCGAATTAAACTAACTTTCATGTCATGTACTTACTTCTCCAACTATTGTTGTTGTTGCTGCTGGCCTCCTGTTCAACCATGACCATTTCTAGAATGAAAAATATAAATACAATTATTTGGAGCATTGATATATTGAAGTGCACATTTAAAAACAGTCCATATTATGTTGAATATTTTATAACTTCTTCTGTAGACATTATGAGGAAAGTAGGCATTGTAATACTCTGCACATGTGACTATTCCATAATATTGTTATTGCGTATGTGAAAGACTATTTTTGCAACAATTACTCTTGTAATTTGCTTTTGTAATCTTCTTTCACTGACATGTTGTTTTCCTACAAATCTGCCATAGATCAGAAGTGAAAATTCAGGCATGCAAATGTAACCCAAATAAAAAGGGTAATTATAATAGATTATTTGGCTGCCAAATTGAATCCTTGTTGATTGTGTATCCAGGGTTTATATGGTACCAAACATTGGCCACTTCCCAAAGGCAGCAGTGGTGTGAAAAAATCTTCCCAATTATGACTAAAATGACACTAAATTTCCCAATCCCTATAGCCATAGGATCCTGGACCTGGTGAAAAATCCCTGTTAACTATCAATGTCTATGGTAAGGGTTTTGTCTATTATTATAATTACACTTCGCATCACATCAAATTGGCTCCATCATTTTTAACAATAACTTTTCTTCTAGAGACAAAAAGGAAAACTGTTTTGGAAATTAAATAAAAGACCAAATTTTTATACAACATTTCAAGAAGATATACTGAATATTACATTTTTTTATAGGGAAAAATAAGATTTTTATGTGATTTAGCCGTTTTTTGGCACTTTTCAGTTACGATTTTTGTTACTGAAGCAACTATATATAATCCAAAAAGTTATAAAGTGAAATATTTATGTGTATCATGTACACATTGCAAAAGGTTTGAAAAGCAGTTGTTTGTCCTTTTGGCACTTATTTTTCAACTGAAAACCCCTGCTGGTGTTTTGTTGTTCCAATTTCAGTGACACGAAGTATAGTTGACAATAGCCAGAGTTTATGGCGATTGACACATTTGTTATTACTGGTATTTGGCTGTCTAGCCCCAGACAACACTCTTTAGTAAAATGTTTCAGACTTTTGGCGACCAAACAGTAGCAGGGAAATACAGCTCTAACAAGACACGATTGCCAAGTCTAATGGTATCTACCTTCAGATCGAACATTTTCAAGTTTGCTGGTAACAAATATTCTGTATATTAATCACTAATAAACACACAAGAAGAAGAAACCCAGAGGCACGTACCTATATTTCAGAAAAACTTGTGTTTTTAAAACCAAAATCTGTCCAGATATCCCTGTGACCACCCATGTGTTATATCCGTTAGGCAACAGTGTTGGGTTTTTTCGCAAAATGCAAAGTGCACATTGTAGTAAGAAAAGGGTTTTAATTGTAAAATAAAAGATCTGACAGCTAAAAGTAATCAGTTCCATTTTTAATGTATATTTCATGTTTGCCTTCTTTCCAACATGATACGTGTTTGATACATTTTCCCTCTATTAATTAAATATAAGGCAAATCAATATATTTTCATTCAGGAGTATAGGAGCACAGGGGTGTAAGAACCGAAGGACGGAGGCACATATCCCCCTCTTTTTGAAAAAAAGGAACATTTGACACCAAAGGGGCACTATTTTCTTTTCAAAAAAGTTGGGGGAACATGCCCCCTTCAGTTCTTACAGCTCTCTGCTCCTACACCCCTGAATGAAAATATATTGATTTGCCTTGTTTAATTAATAAAGGGAAACTGTATCAAACATGTCTCATGTTGGAAAGAGGGCAAACGTGTCACTTACATTAAAAATATACCTGATTACTTTTAGCTGATCTTCTATTTTACAATTAAAACCCTTGTATTTGTGTTGAGAAAGCCCCTAAGACTGTCATTACATGATATGAACATGTGGGTGCACACAGGGACATATGGTGAGATTTTGGTTTTAAAAAGTTTTTCTGAAATATAGGTACATGCTTTGGGGTTTCTTCTAGTTGTGCCTTTATTACCAATTAATATACTGAATATTTATGGTCGAGGTTTGGTCATTTTTAAAGTTTATATTTGTGTATTTTTTCAAGCAGTTAAATAAATAAATAATTGAAACTTGTACATGTTTTTGTTGTCAATTTTTTCCATTAATTTGTACAAATTGTTAGGTTTAGGGTTTGAGTTAGGGTCAGTTTTATCTTTAGGGTTTGGTTAAATTTTAGGGTTAGGTTAGGGTGAGTTTTAGGTGCATAGATTGGGCATAAGCTTATGCTTTGTGGAAGATCTATGATGTCACCCATTTTAGCATAGAAAATGTAAACAAACCGCTGTCACATACACAAACGATTTGACAAAATAAGCACAAAACATTTCAAATCAGTACACATCTGAATATAGTATATTTATTAATACCTTTTTAAAACGTTTGTATAAAAGTCAATAATTTTAAAATAACTTATAAAAATAAAAACAATTTACTTGTCAGACGTTGTATTGTCGTCTAGCAGCTCAAATAATACGTTTTTTTAAAGTGCCATTGTTTCATGAATGTGATTCAAATGCAAAATAATGTACTTTTTACATGAATTAACAATTTTAAATCAGACTTTTTGTTTCTACAGTTTGTAAAATTATTAGCAACACATGTTTTATTGATTTATTTGGAATAAATTTATAACTAAATAACTTTATTGTTTGTGTTCCCAAACAAGTCATCAAGCAAGATTTTTTTTATCACAGTTCATTCAATCATTTTAAAAAATCATATTAATATCAGTTTAAAATTATTTGTTTATCTTTGGTGAAGACACATTTTACAAAGTCCACAGCGGTATTCCATACTATTTTTGTTTTAATTTATACCAGTGATCACGCAATTCTAGTCATCCACCGAAACAGGTTATGAAGTTCTCAGTATTGACCTCAGAGGTTCGCTATTTGTTTTGGTGCCCGAGTTTTCAATATTACTGTAGAAAATTCATTTCAGTGCACATTATTGGAACAAACTCCAATTAAAAGATATATGGATATATAACCAAAGTATCAGTTTTAAAATTCTTGTAATTTTTAATTTATTGCTTATACCCACTGAAACTGGTCACCCTATGATTGTGTGCGTGTGTGTGTGTGCATGTGTGTTAAGGCACAGATTTATAATATTTAGGATTAATGCACGATAACCAACCCCAAGATATACAATGTGTATTAAACAAATTAGCTGATTCAATAAATAATTTACCAGAAATGCAAAGCTGGTAATGGACAAGCAAAATTTAAGGACTCCATTTTCCTTAGACAAAAGAAAAATTTCCAAAGTAAATGAGCATAATCCATTAAAATCATTGTTGGAGCTGTTGACAAATACTTACTAGTATTCCTAATGAGTGGCTTGGCTGTTGCCATGGCTGTTGGTCGACTAGGCTGTTGAGGCATGTGGGAGTGGGTTACTGGCTTGGGATTTACTGTAGGTACAACTGAAAAGAACAATAAAAACATATGAGCATGGTAGTAACAACAGCATTTCTATCAATTTACTTCTTATATCTACATAATAAAACTAACAGTACTCACTTTCATAAACTGGTATGTGTATTCATGATCAACACAATCACATCAACAATAAGATTCTCTGCTTTGTTGATCTGAAAGCAGGTAGGTGAGCAAGGCAAAGCCAAAAAAGATTTAGTGGCATGGGTCAAACATTTTAAATTCTGTATCTTTCGAGAATACTTAAGTCTGATTTTCAAGTGCACAAACTCTAGTCACGTGGCTGCCTCTTGCGAGTAAAAAAGACATCCGGCAACTGACTGGTGTATCAACACATCTTAATTTTAAAGTCAGATTATATACGATTACTGTGCTTGACTAGTGATAGTGCTTACTGCTTTGGCAATGGAGACATCATTTGTCTCATACATATTTATAGCAATCATAGATTCACAGCTATTTCTGTAGCACAAATTATTCTACATGTATTGGAAAAGCCAAGAAACTGACTGACATAAAAACACTTCATGAAATCACTTTGACAGGTTTATGTAACAGGCTTCATGATTCCAAATAACCAGATGTGAATGGAACTATCACGCCTTCTAAACTGCTCGAGATGGTTGGCTTGTGCTAAAGCTGAGTGGCAAATAATAAATGTGGATTGCTCACCACTTTCAAACTGTATTGAGAAAAATGCAATATACAGTCAATGTTAATTTAACAAACTTTATCACCATTGTGCAACTCTTAATCATTGTGTAGAAAATATTCATGAATGACACTGAGTAGATCATCTCTATATTACAAAGATATACATGTAAGTTATACGTAGAGTCAAATGGCTGCAGTAACAATCTATTCTACATTTTTTTGTATTAGAATTTGTTAAATAACATCATACCTCTTTCAGGTGAAGGTGGCTTGGGTTTAATTACTGGTGTGGGAAGACTAGTTGGTTCAGACATAGTTGTTATAAATGGGGGAGGTACTGGCTGAGAATATGGAGGTGGAGATGATACAACTACTGGCATTGGACCACCCATGTTGATTTTTACTGGTGGAGAACGACCAGGACTTCCAGGAGGCACCTTTTGGGGACTAACTTTCACTTTCTTTTGAGGTGTCTTTTCTGAAAAATAGAATGTAATTATCAGCATTTCCTTCCCTCAAAAATTAAAGACTGCCTTAAGACACTTGCTGAAAATTAGAAACAATCAACAAAGCATTTCTGGGTTATATCCATGACCACCTTAGAATCATCATACTGTAATACTGTGGCTCCATACTGTAATTAACAAAATTATAGCATAATTATATGGTAGATGTGTTTAGCATGAAGAATGACTTTCGCCTTCTACAATAACTTGTATTTTATTAACAAACTTTTAGGGAGTCGAAGGATTAAAGGCCTTTAGATACATTTTCTTGCTATTTTGGCAGGTCTGAAAGAATTAAAAATAATGAAAAAGAAGATATAAAATCTGGAATTTTGAAAATACCAAGGTTTTTCACCCTCAAAATTTATAGTCAGGGATTATTTTTCATCAAATAAGAATGAATTTAGATTCCCGTAACTATAATTATGGGAATCCACAAAAATTCTTTTTTTTCAATCACAAATTTTTACTGTGCTGTGTGACTAATTAAATCTAAATATTATAATAAACATAATTATCATTTCATCATTGTATACGGTAACAGGGTTATTTTATTGTTTTTTTCATTAATAATTTATTTTAATTTCAGCCTGTCAGTTTAGTTCATTTAACATCTTTTTTTTTTTGTAGGTATATGCTGTAGCAGACAATTCTTTTAACAAAGTATTTGTATTATAGAAACTGAAGCAATTAACTATTCACCAAACACTAACACACTGCCATTCTGTAATTCCTTTTTGTGGGGTAGTAACCAGTTTGGTACTAACAGTAGAACATAAAAAAACTATAAATATGTAATTTATCCTAAAATATTTTTAATGTTGAATGAGTTTGTGTGTAGTTGTTAGTTTGATGGCTACCATTTTCACTTTGAAAAGTTATTTTCATAATTTTTAATGTATATAAATCATAATTACAGATGTGATCCAGTTATTTGATTACGTGTGAAAGGGATGTATACATGAAAAGAATGTGTGAGAATAAATTATTTAATTTGGCATATGTTTGTTAGATAATTATTTTAGTTTTATATGATTCTTGTGGAATACGTGAACATAAATTGATAGCGATTTTTGTAAAGAGTAGTTGTTTATTTTGTGTTACAGATTTGTGTACAATATATAAATTTAAAATTATAATTATTACTTTAATAATCATATTACCTGATCTATATAATAATTATATATATTGGTAAATGTAATTGCAAAACATAAAACCTAAATTTCTTATCTGATACATACTACATAATACAGTAGAATCTTCTTAATTGCATAGGCATTTTGCCCAAATATTTTATGCAATTAACAGGATTATTCCTTTATCAGAAATGCACTTTTAAAATCATGTTACTCTTCTTCTACTATCTGGTATAAAATCAAAGTACATTTATCAGTGATCACAAAAATCTGAAATATTCAATATAGTAAGGAATTTATTGACCATATAACCTGAATGCTAAAACAGATGCAAAAATAGCATAGTTACACTTTTTTGATTATTTCATTATTTTGTGATAAAAAATGTTAAGATCTGCTATGGTTTTAGGCACTAAGTTTTCTACATTTGTTTATGCAACTAACCAGACATTACAAAAAAAGCATATGCAATTAAAAGAAATTCTTTGTATATATATGAATACAAATGGTTCTGTGCAGCAGATTATGCAAATAACAGGAATATGCTATCATCAGGAATGCAATTAAGTAGACTTAACTCAACTTAAAAGAAGTATTAACTGAAGTATCCTAACAGTATCACGAAATATAATTATGAATATAATTTACTCGAGATATTTGGAAGGTATATACATTCTCATATAGTTATACCTTCATATTACATACTACTTTTTATATTTAATCATTTAGTGTTTGATATTCTGCTACTTCTGCAATTTGTTTCATGACCACTAATAGAAGAATGAAAGAAATGGTATATGGTTTAATAAAATTACCAAAAAGATTGGCATCTACAATTATAATTTCTAATGGATGCCATCTGATCATTATCTAAATTGTAAAACAAATTAAATTTGAATATTGATTTTATGGAAAACTAATTGGATTTCTGTAATTTTGATTTAATAGAATAGTATTCCAAAATTCCTATTGAAAAACGTGCCCCGATATTCCATCTATTTTTGTGTCTGTATGTTTGGGTCTTTCACAAATCCTGGTCAATGATCCAGTATTAAGGAAAGACAGTGGGTTTTTATATATATATTTTTTTTTTTAAATTGTCAAGATATTTTGTTTCACATACATTTATTAGTATTTTTAATATTAACTGTAGTCTAATATTAGGCTAATGTATTGGGGGAAATTTTATTTTGATAAATAGGTTAAAATTAATTTATGGTGATCACAAAAACATTGGTGAGCAGAATCATAGATATTCTAATTATCACGAATCAAACATTTCTGTGTTAAGTCATATTGGCAGTTCAAGGTCCAGCTGTTTGGTACAATTTGAAGAATATCATTTACCAATTTCTATCTGATCAAACAAACACTATCACAGATTGCCAATATCTCACATATATTAATATTTCAAAACAAGAATGCAGTTTCAAAGATCCCTAGAGAGATCAAATTTTTTTTTTTAAATGTTTTGTGATCACATAATCAGTAGACAACCTCAAAGTCCCAACTCAATTAAGGTTCCACATCCTTATTAAGTTTTTGGTTAGCAATTTGTTGAAAAGTCAACCTTGTAGTGTTAGCTATAGGGGTAAACTTTTGTGATCATCATTTTGCATAAACTAATTGAAGACTTGGTTAATAATCTATTAAACATACATTGCGTTTCATGAAATTTGAATTCAAAACAAGATGTATTTAAGATTTTGTAAATACCAAACATCAGTTTTGGAAGAATTGTAACTGGCAGTTTTTTTAATAATTAGTAAATAAACTCAATTTAAGACCATATTAACTTATTGATCAGTAACAAAAGACCATGAAACCAAGAGAGAAATAACTGTAATGTACACTTATTTTACTTGATCATAAAAATTCTAATTTATTAATTAAATTTGCAATAAAACGTATTCAACAAACTATTAATCTGATTGAAACAACCTCGTGTTTGGGAACTTAATAAAATCATACACAATCTACACTATAAATATCACGTGAATTAAGTATAGCTCCATAACAAGTGGTGTATCTTGACATAACTAGAAATATATGAGATATGCTTTGTCAAAATAAATCCTTTATAAAGACAATGATTATCCAAAATTGATGGCAATCATAATTTTAAAATTTAACGTTTTTCTTTTTTTCATGCAATCAGTACAGGCAATATTTCAGAAAAAAAATTCAGTCTTCTTATGTAAATTCTATGTACAGATTTAGACGGTTGTTTTGTAAGTATTAAAAAATTAATCTCTTGAAGCCAAAATCAGCGTGAATTTTTGGATAACCCCACAATGTGTTTAAAAGTATGTTTTTACTATTTATTTAACAAAAGAAACATGATTAAACAGGTTTGTTTTTTTCAATCACAGAAGCATAATTTACCGGTATGGAATTGTAAAACAGTTCCAAACAAAACACTTGACTATTGACATTATTTACAGTCATTCACATTGTTTTAATAAGAGTTGAGGGCTTCAATCATTTTTGGCACAGATAAATAAACGATATATGTCCATGGAACCAATTAAGCAGGGAATGTTTACAAGAATCATAAGCCACATTTGGTAAATACCATTTTCAGCAGAGATGTTTTTATGTTAAAAGAACACTATTTAGATCTTTTTGAAGGTTAGGCCTATCCTGGTAATATGCCATTCAATGCTGTGGGCACAATGAGTATTTATCAGAAACAGTGCCAAGCTGATAAAGGATATTATATATACAGGAAATATTGAATTCTACATTCTCTTCTGGTTTAAGTTGGCAATTCATTATCTGGCATTCTTGCTTCTGATTGTTTGAAGCCTGACGATGTCAAATGTGATACTTTTTAATAAACAAAATATTTTTTGCTCTTTGAGGTATGTGAATTATTTGTACACATTTCCCAAAATGTTATAGATTGGTGATTGCTAACATTTTTCACATAATTAACAAGCATAATGTTTGCTTTGGGTGTTTTTTTACTTGTATGGGTCATTTTGATGAGGAAGAGCCCATTCAAACAAACTATATTTTTGTTTTGTTATTTTAACACCCCTAACAATATTAAAAACTATTGGCAGAACATAATTAAATTTCTATTATAATCATTAGTTTAAAGGTGCCATTATCAACGAGGTTTATTAATTTTTCTATGAACATAAAATGACGTCATCATGAACTTCTTTTTAACAGCAGTGTTTACAAACAATATTTAGTGTGGGGAATAACATTATGTCACAAAATAAGATATCATTTAAAACAAATTGTTCTATAGTATTCTTGAGTTTTTTTTACAATACTTTCCCAAATAAATATGAACTTGTTTGTGTAATCAATAAAAATATATGTCCCAAATTTAATTATAAGGAATATCTCATTTTATTAAAGATTCATCGGGTTATGAAAAAAAAAAACATCCGCCAACTTTTTGTGTGAAAACCTTTGCTCATTCAGTTCGCAGATTTTTTTTTTTTCACACCCCAATGAATCTAAAAGAGAGACAATCCTTAAGTTATTTTCAAAAAAATGTTATCAAAATAATACTCTTCTGATCTAGAAAACCACCTTAATACTAATTTCAAGAAATATAAATCCCCCACGTAGATAAGGTAAAAATAAATAAAATATTGAAAAAGATATCAGGGTTTCTTTTTTTTTCTTTTTTTTTTTAAAGTATACTTGTTTTTTTCTTTTTCTCATGCAACCAGTTGACTAATTATGTCAAAATCAAAGGGTATAGCATGTGCAGTCCTGTCTGTGGGAAAGTGCATAAAAAAAGATTCCTTCCAACTGATGGAAAAAAAGGAGCAGTTACCAAACTTTTGACATTTAATAGCCGATGATTAATGAATCAGTGCTCTGATGGTGTAGTTAACCAAAAAAAATGTAAAAAAAAAATTTAAGTTGTGGGAAATAACATTTATTCTTTTGGCAATGTAAAGTATTTTGATGACCTGTCCAGTCTCAATTTGTTCTTGTAGGATAAAAATAAAAAGAACTAGCACATCAATTCTGGAGATTCCCTAGCACCAAACCAACATTTTTAGCCCATTATAACATAGGGGTTAACAATGCCTCAACCATTAATGCATTTTCATTAACCATGACATCTTCAATATTATGGTCATTAACTTGAAATAAAGAGACAATTTCCTCACAGATTCAACTTCAGTTATCCTCAATTACTTTGTAAATAGAGAAAAATACTTGATCGCCATTAGATTTGGATTCTATTATAAAACCTCGTAGATGAAATGGTATGTGACAAAGTATTATAGTAGTATTATGGTAGGTGATGTTTCTGAGAGCTTACCCTATTAGGAATTATTATTAATGTATTGATTCTGAACAGTATCTGTAAATCTATGGCACAATACATGTATCAGGTCTTGGAGAAAATCTTTATCGGTGAATAGTATAATAATAGCATAACAATACCGATTTCTGATGTCAAAATGCAATGAAATGAACCAGGAATTGATTCACTAGTTGTTTGATGACACTACAGCATACGGTAAGGACTTAAGGACATACACAGAAGTCTACCTGGCAATATGAATAGAATTGTATGTTGATAAAAACTTTGGGTGGGGGTGATTGCAGAAATTGACATATACTACATTTAAATGTAGTCTGGTCAATTTAACAACACCCCAGAAATACGTTTATTCAGCAGCTATGAACTATAGTGTTTGCTAATTATGGTTTTTGGAGAAGGAAAACTACTGACATATTGGCATCATTTTCCAATTACCAAGGAACTTTTGTATGCTCTTTGCCACATATGAAAGTTGCATCCCACAACCTTTTATACCAGTCATAAACACAGACTGGAATGAGAAATAACCCAAAAGGTCCAGTGAAGGGAACTGCTCCTAAGATCCATCACACCTGAGGTGAATGCTCACAATCATGATATAAAAGATTGTTTAACATGAATGCACAATGGTCATCAATGACCACTAGACATCAAAGTGTTAGCAATACGTAGTTCACAGAAGAAAACTGCTACGGCCATATATTCTTCCTAATTAGCAGTATACAGGGGTTCCAGTGAGTGAAAAAAATCTGTGTGGTGTAATCTAATCTATTCCTGTTAGGATTATTTTTGTTTTGTGTTTTGTAGACTGGATTACATTAGATGTTGCAATCCAGTTTTCACTGAAATCAGCAATTTCGCCGAAAAATGGACTCCAGAGTATAGTGGTCTTTTACATGCATCTTCCCAGACAGGACATACGTACAATGGCCTTTGTTAACCAGTTGTGGATCACTGGCAGAAATAGTTGCCCAGTGGTTCCACAAGAAGAGATTGATCAGAGTACTCTAAAGTGGACACTCACAGTATTATCTAGTATATTTAGTGTAAAACCAAATTCAACTAGTAACCTGGACCTACTACCTAAAATGCAGTACTCTTCACCACAAGCGATTGCTCTCACCTGAAAATGTTATGTAGTGCAATGTTTCACCACTAAACTTATTTAACTTTGTTTCACCTTGCAAAATGTGAAAATTGGTGAAACAACTCATTTGTAATTCCTTGCAAGGAATGTCTTCTAGGTAAGCAATAGTTAGCTCTCCTATGATTTCCAAACGAAAGATGAAATAGATTGATTTACAAATGAAAGATGAAATAGATAAGGAGTTTCTTTGTGCCTATGAAGACCTGGGAATTCCTAATGTAATTAAATAGACTGAAGTTATATGAACAAGATTAGTGAAATATGATAACCAGCACACCCTAACTGAAATACTGCAAATATTACAAAGATGCAGTTGCCAGGTTACAGTAATCATTACCAGATAGCACCTCTGAAACTCCTAGACATCTACAGAACACATTTGTTTACATTAATGCTGGAACTCTATTTTCTTGCCTTAGTCTTTACCTGAATACCAATTAAATAAGGTATTACAAAAATTAAAAATAGGTTAGGCAATAAAATAACTGTTTTGTGACTAAAACAGAAGTCCAACAGTTTAGTCTGTAGTCTACAAGACGCACAATGCTAAAAATTACTTATGCAACTGTAATTTGCATACCAGACAAAAAATATAGTAAAATTCTGGTATGTCGGAAAAACTTACAAATTCCTTTCATTCACAGGCATCAAGGTGGGATGTCTTGGTTGGTTCAAATCCATATTTATGTATCAATATGATGGAAGAATTAAGCCAAATATTATATAAATATTTGGATTCATCAGCTAGTTATTGTAACTTTAGTATAGTTACAAACTAGTATTGTTACTAGTTATTAAAACAATGGTGATCAATCATTCTATAATATCACTGAATAACAACTGCATAATATAGAACAATTAATGTCCACCCAAACTTTCATCAGAACTACATGGGAAAAGCCATATAATTCTACGTAGAGTGCAGAATGCTATACTAGAGACCAGTCACACAAAGTAATAATAAAAACTCAAAACTAGAAGTTTGATTTTGTCGTTTTATTAGATGATAAAATGTCAATAATGACATCATGACACGAGATCTACCTGCTCTATGTACAAAATTGGTCATTTCCATAAACAAATGTACAATACTTAAATATATGCAAGATTTCACGTACAAAAAATGTGTTTGTTGGCAGGTATATATAATGTATGAAAAATGATGAGTACGATAGAGCACAATTTAAACACTTGCACATAATTTATGCACGCTATGATTAGAAGTTTTGGTTTTTCTTCGATTTTTGTAAATTACAAAAGAGATATTATTTTTGGAGATCAACTCCAAATTGCCTTCAGTTGAGGCCATTATGTCAAAAAATGGTAGGAAATGTTTGATACTTTAATGCCAATGAGTGCAAAGACGTGTTGCAGTGGAGGCCAGCATGACTATAATGATCCCGCTTCAAATTCCCCACAGCAACAGATGATCATCACGATCACCCAAATGGGCACAAGCACAAATCATAAAATAATAGCATGAAGAGAAAAAAAATATATTGTAAAAGCACCACTGACAAGTAAAAATAATATTATGCAACAAATTATTAGCGAACATGGACAAAGTGAATGTTAATGACAGAAACACCCACGTTCCCTTTAATGCTAATTTTATTTTAAATCCCTAGTGCAACTGGCCTCAACTTACACACATTCTGCACTCAGGCTAACAAGACCTACTGCTGCAAATACCCAGTAGACTGCATAACAACACACTGGTCCACACAAATTTCTAAAACATAATCTTGCTCAAGACCAATGTTTTTTTTGTAAATGCTTCAGATACTTTCACAGATCATAATCAATTAAAACTCATCACCATAGCACTTCAATACTGAAACGTCATAAACCTCCAAGCAAATATTTCACTTGGAAAGCCTGCCTTGATGTGCTTTTGGGATGCACAGTAAGGTATGTCGACACTCTGAGATAAGAAACTTTTGAATCCAACAGGACCCTAACCTGAATCCGAGTCACTGGATTCAGAAGAACTGGACGAGCTACTATCGCTGCTTGTGTCACTACCAGAAGAACTGCTACTGCTGGCACTCAACCTACTGGGTGCAGTCACATCAACACTACCACCTTCTCCTGAAAAAATAAAGTCTAAAACATTGAAAACTGTCCACACAATGATGGTGATAACAGACCATACATTTTTTTTTAAAGCAAAACTGCATTTACATTTAATGGATTTTAATATTTTTAGTAAACTATTTTAATTAAAACAGTTTAATTTATATACAGTGACCATTTATCAATAGCAAAACCATTTTAAGTGCAAACAATGTAACTGTTTATACAATAGGAAACTTTTTTAGAGCACATTTATTTACTAATCAGCTATTGGGTGTACATTTGGTAATTTTGTGTCAAGTGTCAGCCAGTTTCCAACGGGTTTTGAACCACTATCTTCAGTTTGAGTCCGATATCCTACCACTGAGGCTCACAATTGGGAACAATTATGTACTTAAAACTGTTTAATATGTTCGTGCTCACACTTGCAACTTGGAGCTGTATTAACTAAACACAGTTTAACCAACTCTTAAGATGGATATGTTAAATCATTTTAACAAAAAAAAGTGATAATTTGTATTTAGGTGTTTTTCTCAACAGGATTATTTGAAATAATTTGCAATTTGGTTTAAAAACTGTTTGGAATATGAACTAAGCAGTTAAGAACTTGGGTCAGATAACTGGAACCCAATAACTTTTTCTTTTATGCTTATAAATAATCCAGTACTAAAAGATTCCATATTACAATATACATTTTTTTTTTAAAAGATACAAATAATTAAATAATTATAATAAAATGGTCTTACCAGAGAGCTTTTTACCACCAGGGTTTAGTTGTGCTTGTACACCCTGAAGACGTTTTTCTAATTCTTTTTTCTTTTCCAGTTGCTGTTCTTCTTTTGATTTCCCTGGCGTCTTTTTAGCTAAAAACAAAAAATTAGGAATAATCACCTTTGTAAAAAATTATTTTTGTTTAATGATAAAATTACATCAATAGATGGTTCCTGCTCAGTAAGTCAATACTTATAGGAATTTAAATTCAAATTCAGGCTCCATATAATTTTTAAAAAACTATCTAGTTGGTCAATTTGTTATTTTAAAAAATCAATATGACAAACAAGGAAATGGGAAGCCTTAAAATACAAGTAAAATACTTCTTACAACCATGAAAACATTTAAATTTTTGGATGACAACTGACAATATAAAAGGAAGAAATCACTTACTGTAAGGTTTTCTGGGCTTTTTCTTTAAGCAAGACATAACATAGGCTTCTAGTTCTCGAAGAGTTGATGGCTTTAATGTTTCGAAGTCTATTTCTATCTCATCAGGATTGGAATCTCGCAAGGACGGTTCTCTGGATTGTATAATATGTACCACTCTACCAAGTTTATCACCTATAGAATAAATTTAAGTCACATTTATAATCAACATATAACTATGTCCATTAATACAAAAATGATTTGATAATGTACAGAAATTTCCAGTAAGCTAACATTTTTACTTTTAGAGGTTACTATTGAGGAGATAATGATAGCATTTCAATTCTGTAATTTAAGATTATCATTCACAAAGATTTTTAAGGCTATTATCTTCACAATTTTCTGAAGCCAGGTAAGACAGGATTTACTCTTTACATAAATGTTCTTATAACAGTAGCTCACACCATCATTATTAATTAGTGTTTATGTTTCATTCATCCCTTCAACAGCCAATGTTTACTTTTGTGCTGGTTCTTGGGGTCATTAATTAAATAAATGTTTCATTAACCCTAATTCTAGTTATGTTTGAAATACACTATCATCAGTACCAAATTTCTTAGCTCAAAATAAAAACACACAGCATTTTTAATTAACTACAACTTCAATGCCAATGAGTACTATCTAATTATATTAATACTCATTTTGTTTACTGAGCTTTTTTTTTTTATAGTATAACCACTTTGTTTTGCAGATACAAAACAACTGGGTCAACAAATTTCCTGTCAACTTATTTACATCGGCATAGAAAATCCATCTTGAAAAGCTAATGAAGTCAAACTCAAGGCAACAGCATATTTCAGCTGAAGCAAACTTTTGTTTGATGGTATTATATAAATATTTTTTAATTTATGTTAAAGACATTTTGTGTAAAGTGAAAGCACAAATCTACATTTGGACTCAAAAAGTTTATGTTGTCTCTTGTGAAATAGTTACCATACATGTGCTTAAATGTTAACCTGGTCTAAATAAATCTAATATCATGGTTATTCAAACAACCTGAAAGTATATTTTAATAGCCCCATGGATGTAACAGGCAAAAGGAGGACAGAGGATTAGTATAAAGTATTTTTTTTTTAATTTTGTACATTTTAATCCTCTCAGTTTGGAAATAGCAGGAGAGCAATCCAATGTGAACTTAAAAATAATTCCAGGACAGAAATTTCAAATAAAAGCAGTGTTGCTTATTTTCACAATGTGCACATAAAACAATGACAACGGTAAGCACAGCAACTTTTGCCACAACATTCCATTTTCATGAATGCATTTAAATAATCAATTTTCAAAATGCTGCTTATTTTGTTTTGTTTGAATGCACTTTTAGATTGTTTTGCTTTTCAACCTCTCAGGACTCACCCTGGAACAACTTTCCGTTATTTGCAGTACTTTGTTAAAATTTTTTTATTAAAATGACTTTCCAAAAAATGTAATAGCCAAATACTAAACGTTTAATTAGTTTGTATAAAAATTAGCAATTGTTAAAGTATTGCCTATGTGCAATGTTAGCCTTAACACTTGTTCATGTTTGTTGAAAATCTAAACTAGCTTGCCAGTAATTGCACATCATATGACAATGTATAAAAAAAAAAGTGGATCCTTTTCTTTTTGTATTGATATCTCTCAAGAGTCAGCAAGTAAACAAGTCACATATTCCAAGATTCAACTGAAGCATAATCTTTTAATGTACCAGTATAGTTAATAGTTATATTTTTAAAATATTACTTTATTATATAAATATATAAGTAAACCCAAGCTTGAAGTCATCTCTTGAAGACAAGTTTACACCAAGAATGCAACTTTATACATTCACTGGGAGAAAATGCCACGTGATCTTTTCATTCAAGTTTATAACAGACTGATCATAACTCATATAAACCTTAAAAACCACTGAACACCGTTTCCAGGAGTTACTAAATTGTAACAGCATTTCCCTAGTTTATTACTTCTGGTGGAATACCCTTTCCCCCAATAATCCATGAACAGAAAACAGCACATTTACATCACAGCACTCAATAATATCTGCCATCCTTAGAACACTCAATGCCAGAAAGGATCTTACCTGGCAATTTATTTATGTCTAAACTAAGTTGTCTTTTTTCATCATAAGTCATTGGCTTTGCATTATCTTCATCATCACTATCAAATGCTGGCACTGCTGAGGAAGTAAGCATTACAGATTTTTTCTTTGATGAAGATCGACTATTAGTCCTCTGTCTTTTTGAACTAGGAGATTTTTGTTTCGATTTTTTCTTTGGTTGTTTTGTAGTGTCTAATGTCATAGGAATAGATGCAACTGGAGTAGATGGAACTTGTGCAACAGGTGTAACTTCCAAGGATTTTTCCCTTTCTTTATCTTTTTCTCGGGTTCGTTTCTTCTTCTTTTTCTTTTCCCTTTTTTCTTTTAATCTGCTCATGTGTTCCCTGGTGAGGTTTGCGAGCTGATCTTGTATTTTTTGAAACTGAAAGGAAAAAATAAACCATCTAGTAGTGGAGATGCAAGTAATCATATACTTACACAGATTTATATAACATAGAAGAGTAATCAGAACAAAGACAGAATCATTTTTTCCAAATTTCATTTCCATTCACTGAAAGTGACAAAACATCAAATTCAGCTTCAAGAAGAAATACCCATTTGGAAATCAAATGACACGCATGGAGTCATCATGTTACTCAACTTTTTAAAGTATATATACACTCACGTCTCATAAGTCTGCGCGGCACAAAAGTCTGTGCACCTTTACATTACGTTCATCTATGTAAAAGAACAAGAAAAGAAGTCCTCCAAAAATGATAAAATTAACTTATTTTGAACAAAAAGATATATAAAAGTGTAATCTTTAATAGTTTAATTTAATACAACACTGCATTAATGCACAAATGGCATGCTTTTGTAAACATAGCAAAAACACTGTCAGAGCACCTGCCATTGTGTCAAGTAAATAATTCCCATTCAACAGTTAGGCTTATAAGAGTTTACAGAAAATTTATATTATATAAATCACAGAAACAACTGAATCTCCAAACAAAATAAAAGTGAAACATTATCTTTATAAAAGAAAGACAAGTTTATTTTTTAAATATCCCTCCATCTGACACGTTCACACTGAAAATGGCTACTGACCTATTAATGGTGATCACATGACACTAGCTATAGTTTGTTTCATAAATGGTTCATTGTCAATCCAACAATAATGTTGAAATATAAATGAATGTATACTGTGATTAGCGATATCCCAAGTGATCACCTTCTGGCCACGTGTTAACATTAACTTTCTTATTCACATTATATGCTGGTATCAAAAAGTAAAGTTCAAGGACCACCATTCTTATGGA